>JANHFX010010142.1:0-21547 GCA_027560015.1 Chloroceryle amazona | reverse complement strand
CTGTGTTCAGGAGCTGGATTCTGGTACTGGATTCAGGAACACGGGATCAAAGGCAGAATGGACAGAGTCCTCCTTGGGTGTTCTGGGGAAGCAGTCCAAGAGGGCAGAAGAGCTCGGGTAAAAGCCCAATAGCCCCTCCTTTGGATCCCTCTGCTTGCTTCTGAATAGATCCTTGCTACCAAATATGACGTGGGCTGGATACCTCGCTGGTCAGCTGGAGGTCACCTGCCCTGTCCGCTCCTCCCTAGGTGCAGTCTTTTCCTTTCTGCACCCCCCTGTGTGGCACACACCGTCCAGCAGTGGCCTTGGCCTGCACACCAGCCCTTGGCAGTAACTCTGACCATGGGCTGTTATCACTGCTGGCAGCAGACCCTGTCTGTGAGAACAGGCTGATGACTTCAGACAGTGCTGTTCATTAGAAGTACTGAACTGAACAGTAAAATCACTGAACAGAATTAGTCCTGTTTTCACCCAAACCAGGACAACGTGAAATGGTTCCTGCTTCAAAAGCATAGCTCTTTGTTTGCTTCATTTCTATTCCTACATGCAGACACCCTCAGATGCCAAAGAGCTGCCAGGACAGCATGCTTCTCCTCCTGGGCCCTGCTGGGAGGCCCTGTTTCTTTAGCCCATCCCTGCAGAAACATTCTCATGTCACACTGCTTAAGTGCACTTACTTCACCTTGAGGCAAGCAAGGGCTTCCCCATGCCTGGGATTAGGTGCTGGCTGTCAGATGTGATGGGAACTGGGGAGAGGCAGATAAAAGTTTTACACAGGCAGCACTGCAGTGGGGAAATTTGGTGTCTGGTCTGTCCTGTGACCCAGGTGTGGAGTCACTGGTTTGCTAGAGAAGTTAGTTTTCTAGAGATAGAGCTGTAGGGACAGCAGCATTAGGCCTGTGGCAAGTGTAATAAAAAGAAAGGACTTTTGGTGCTTGCAGCCTACTCCTGACCATGCTGTGTACCTCACTGTTGTATCATTAGTTGGAGATTTTTTAGCAAGTGATTTCCATTTTGTTATTCCTCCAGAGTAATAAATAGTGCTTCACCATAGCAAAAGATTCTCTGGACCCAAGAGCCTAATATAGGCCAAACAGGGAAGAATAATTACTCATCAGAGGGGTTTTTATGAGACTAAAGCAGAATATTTCTTTACTCAAGAGGATATTACCTTTTGCAGCATTGCCTTCTTACACTTTACTGTAGACAAGAGCCTGCTGCCATATTTGAAGTAAATTTCTTTGTCCGTTACAACCATACTATACTAGCCATCCTAACCTGCAGAATTGTATTAACATTTACGGACCAAAATAAAACTGGAATGTTCTAGAACATAATTATCCATTATTTGCCTGGAAGACAAGATGCAAGAAGGTGTCCTTTCCAGATGGCAAAATCATTCATCCTTCCATTGATCTCCACAGCCACTAAATCCTCCACACATCTTAGGGAAAGGCTGCTTATTGAATATTATGAAGTCAAAATAACTGAAGTACTGGATTCCAATTATCATGTAGAAATGCCTTTTCCTGATTATTTTTTTCCTCAGGATCACTCTTTGTGTAGTGCAAATGAGCTGACCACTTCAACCTAAACTTGGAGCCTTAATCTTGGCAGCATCTGTACATGGAAGAGCTGCAAGGTCAGGTGGAGAATAAGGCGGGAAAAGTGTAGCTCTCCCAACCAAGTCTACATCTTCAAAGCCTGCAGTTGAATAAATCACACATTGAAAAAGTATCTCAGGACTGTGAGACACACCTTACTCAAGAGAGGTTATATAGCAAAAAAATCAAGAAAAACAAAGGAGTGCTGTGCCAACTTCATGAAGGGATTTAACTTCTTTGTTTTCTTTGCAAGCTCAGCCATGTCCCAGGCAGACACCTTCCACATTGTGTTCTTTATCTAACCAAAAAGTCTTTGTCTCTTTATTTGGAAAAGTCCAAGCATGTTATAAGCCTGACACCTTTATTTGTTCTAAGTGCCAGAACACTGCAGAATTAGAGTTTTCATCTCTCAGTCCCTCCCCCTAAACTCTATGCATTAGATTTTTTTTTTTCCCCCAGAAAGTTCTATTTGTTTGAGATAAATATGCTTGAAAAGAAAAAAAACAACACACATTTCTTATAGTCTAGATGACTGTCATATGGTTAAAGCAGAAAATCTGAACTCTTGTAGAAGATAACAGTGTATAAACTCTTCACAGTATCACTTCCCACTAAGTTAAACTGTGCAAAAGACCAAGAGTGTGCTGATGCTTTCACAGAAGATAACTGCACCAGTGGAGTTACTCCACTGGTTTTCTGAAAAAAAATAAATAATTAAACCCCAAACCAACCAACCAAGCAAAACCACAAACACAAACCAACAACAAAAAATTGCACAGGCCTCTTGTCTTCCATGTGAGGTTTGAATTCTGCCAGTCTAAGCAACTCTCCAGAGACTCCAAACTCCACCAGAGCAACTAATGAAACATTCAACCTTCTTCCCTTCCCATCTGACCAACCACAGCGATGCTGGGTTTTTGTCTTCTGTGTATACACACACGTTAAGCCAAACAGCAGAGGTTCAAGGGGAATTACAAACATTACACGTGGAGAATTTGAACGTTATATTGAACAACTTGCAAGAACTTTACAATTATATCTAATTATGATGGGATGAAGATGTCTGTAGTAGATTAAGACGGCTACATTGTGCAAGTCATGTTGAGAGTATTTACTGGCAGCTGCTGGGGTACACATACATATCATATATGTCAGTGAAACCATCCCCTCGGGAGGAACGAATTTCAGAACCTACCCAGCCTGTGGCGGACTAGTGAGGGAAGCTGAGAGTAAAGCCCAGAAGAAATGAGCTGGTAACTATGAACACAGAGGGAAGAGAGTTCATCTCATAAAAAACATTAAAACACTTTTGGCCTCTCTGTTTACATCACACCTTTTGTCTCTATGCTCAAGAAGGCATGCAAGCACACTTTGTTTGTACAGCACTGTGTTTAACTTGGCACAAGACAAGGTTAAACAGCCCACAGAACATGATCCTGAATGCTTGTCTTCTACGACCTTTCTGAAGTGCTGTGGATAAACGTAATCCTAGAATTATTAAAGCCTTACGTTTCAGCACTAAGGCAGGTTGGATCAGGCTCAGTAAAGGACCTGGATGCTCACAGTGCGATGCTGTCTCATGGCCTTGTCTTTTGGACGGATCCAATCCAAGCATCATGCACCTGTACCGTGCATCTCAACCCCACAGCAACTGAGCAAGGGCAGAATGATAGGAAAATGGAGGATAGGACTGGACCCAAACAGATCCCACCTTTGGAGAGAAGGTGTTTGAAGGAAGGGGATGAAAAGAATCAGAACAGTGACATGAGTTTGCATCCCTAATAGTAGTTAGATCTACAGCCATCTTACAGGTCCTGGGTAGCCCACCATTGCAGTGGCTGAGATCTCCGTTGCAACATCAGTTGTGCAGAGACAGGAGCCTGGCAGTGTAATCCACTGTCACTTGGCCTATGCATGTTTTTTTTAAAAACCAAACCAAAACCAAACCAAACCAAACCAAACAGGCTTTACATAGTCTCCCTTTGGCTAACAGGCTCTATTGTCCCAGACATATCTTCATTTTCCACCTGGAAGTTTTGTCCAGGAGGATTTTGAGGATTTCCTAGATTTTCTGGGTATTTAGTAAACTTAAATAGGTCAGATGATAGATGCATGCCCCCATTGAGGGCATAAGGCAGACATGAACAGCATTTCTAATGCTTTCAGAAGCATCAGCTGATTCTCCGACATAAGCACTGGAGAATATTCTGCATGTGTGTACTAAGTCCAGCATTTCTGGCTTGAAGTACTGTATTTATTGGGGATGTGATTCATGGTAACCCCACACACTACAGGATAGTTTACATAAGTTTAGCCACCCTGGTTTGGTTGTAGATGCTGTCCAGTGGGAAACTGCATGCAACTGCAGAATTTAATAAGTAAGAGTGAGGCAGAGTAAGGAAGTGAAATGCTAAACAATCGTGAAGGACTTGGAAGCAAGGTGAAACTTTTTTGTAACACCAAGGTGAAACAACTTGGTATCTTCTGTCCAGTTAAAACTGGAATTCACCACACAAAAAGGGCCTAGCCTGGAGATCAGGAGGAACGCTCACTTTTCATGGAAACTCAGGACTGAGAAGTCCTTTGCTAAACATCAGGGTTTCCCTCCTGTTCTCCAGCACTGCGTACCAGAAGCCAATTTGCTGTCTTGATCTATGCCCACCCACAGAGCTGATGCAGGAGCTCTGAAAGCAGGACTGGGAGTGATGCTTAATGGAACTGGTCTTGTCCTGGAGCCCTACACTCACAGAGGCCTGCTGTAATTAACTTGTTACAGCTGCATTTTATGCATGGAAGGGAAAGTTTTCCTATGTGTGATAAACTTTCAGGAACAATTTTGAAACGTTGCAATAAATGATCTCTGAGATTGCTTCTGCAAATGATTTTACACTTGTTTTGAGAAGAGCAGCAGAAATTCTGATCCTTAGAGAAAATGTTCTTCCTTTCAATTAGAATTAGCATGAATTGTAAGAGCACGTGAACTTTCCTCCTGCCTCAGACTTGCAATAGCTTGTTTCAGACCATGGCCAACAGCAGATGTATATAAAAAAAAAAAACCCCAAACCAACCAACCAACAACACACAAACCAACACAAAGAAACAGGGCACATCTAGAGTGATCAAACTCTTGGTCTAGTCTCCTAGACTCAGCGGTTTGCATATTTCCAAGCTGAAGGTTGCACCTGGGTCAAAATATTTCATAGCATACTTAACTAAAACTCAATACAAAACAAGAAATCCTTTCATCTTTTAAAGCTTTCTTTCATAATCACAAGGAGACTTCCACACAACCTACCTACCAGAGCGGTTTCAGGGCAACATTCTGCAGCCTGACACTCCCTGGGAATATCTTCCTACCATCTCACATTTTTACCTCCCCATTTCTTGCTGGCATTCAGGACTGGCTCATCACTCCAATGTCAGGCTTACACGCACAACTTACTTATTTGGACATTTCACCAGCAGTAACCGTTAAGTTTTGGAAAGCAGTGATTAGCAAAAAGAGGTTATTAACTGCTTCTAAGAGAGAAAGAAAACCTTAAATGCTGTAATATTTTCTGCACTGGAACATTACCATGTGTGGTTCTCTCTACTATGCAGCCCACCATCTAAAGCAACCAGGTTTTCTTTCTGCCCAGGGGTTAGGGCATTTTTCTTCTTCATTCTGTTAGTCAAAAGCTTTGACGTATTTCAGTGACAGTCCCTATTGCCCATAACCATATATAAATGCCAGGTATTCGGTGATATTGTTAGGAGAGGTGAGGGAAGATGAGCTCGGAGGGGTGACCCACTGCTTCATTGACTTCTCCCTTCTCCCCACCACCCTGGCAGGCACTTACCGTAACCCATGAGGGACTCGCAGGTCCAATCGCCACCCTGCGCAGGCCTCCTGCAGCTCTCCCATAACGACGCTTGTTGCACGTAGGGCAAGGTCTGCGACTCCAGCCAGCCCCTGCCTGCCAGAGCGATGATACCAAAGATGACGCCTATGCCCAGGAGCAGGGGTAGGATCCATCTGCACCGTGTGTAGTCAAGACCGTACTTCACCATCTTCCAGGGCAAGGGGAGGCTGGTGGGATGAGGATGGCCGCCTCTACCACCGCTTCAGTGACACAAAGCAACGGGTGCTTCTGCAAAGCTCCTGGAAAATGAGCGATGGTACCTACAAGCCTGTGTGGAAGGAGGGAGGGAGGGAAGGAGGGAGCTCCACCTAGATTCAGATGAGTAAGAGCTGCTGCTGAGCAATAACCAGTCGAGCTAAGGAGAAGCTGCACGGCTGGATCTATCTATGGGATCCTCTCTGCCTTGCTAACTAGGTAACAAATCAGGTTCTGTTTACCTTTGGCATTTAACTCTTTCCTTCCTGCCACGCCCCACCAGCAGTACCATCTCACAGCTGTGTTTACACGTTTCTATCTCCTAAGGGATTTGCATCATGGCAGGTGAAAACACAAGACAAGCCAGGCAACTATTTGCGTTAGAGGGTGGTTGCTTCTAAAATTTGCCACCCGGAGGCTGATGGCTGCTGCCTTTCTTGGACTCCATTTAAAAATAAAATGATACCTTATTTTTGTTAATAAAAAAAAATAATAAAATCATCTAGCTACTATAAAGCTAAGACAATAAAGAACATGTGACTGCCCTCCCTCTCCCCTTTGGGATATAGCTTCAGGGGGAGAGAAACCCAACCAGGTTTTATCATTAAAAACCTGGTTATAGACTTATTAGGAGAACAGAAACAAAGCTTTGATTTTCCTGTGCCTTACGAACGATCCCTGAGCTGTACCCCTCCTGGCTGTACATCCACTGCCTGGAGCCTGTCAGAGCCTGTCTGCAATGTGCTGTGAGAACAACACAGAGCTGAGCCATCACCTCACCATGCCCCTGGAGGCCACCAGCTGAGTGCAGGGCAGAGCTCTATCTGTCAGCTCAGAAGCCATGTAGCCATGTTTGTAGCACTCTCACTTTGAATTAACACGTGCTACAGACTAGTATTTTAGTAGGACCCAGATGCAGTTACATCTCTGCACCCCTGGCAGATCAAAGCTGTGTGCTGTGAAACACAGTTAAGCACAAGAGATGCAAAGTATCTTTTGCTCCCTGATGGATTTTGTCAGGCAGGGCTGCATTCAAATATCAAGCACAGAGATTTGCTACTATAATTGCAACTTTCATGGTGAAATGTGACATCTGCACTGACCTGAAAACTCCACAGTATTTTGCTGAACTAATATTCGTAAATCTATAAATGGCCTAAATAAAACAAATTAATAATTTATTGATACTCTGTACAGGGGCTGTCCAAAAAGGCATTGAGCTTGCACAGACCCAAACTGAAATATCCACAGCAGTGAGCTGCAGCACCATGAAGAGGCAATAGCTTCGTTGTGAAAGCAATTTGCAGGGGTTAATGTGACTGAGAGGCTGCTTTGCCTCTCCTTCTCTAGCCGATGCAGTTCTGGCTGGCTGAAGCATCCTGCTCCCCAGTAGTACCGATGGCCCAACACAGCTCTGCTTGTGAGAGGTCTGTCTGGGACATTCAACAAGTCTTTGTGAGAGCAGGAGACATATTTACAGATTTGACCTTTGAATTTTAATGCCACTTAAAAGCTAAACCTAACTGTGAAGACATCTCAGCTGCTGTTTTATGCTAGAAATAAAGAATAGTCTCAAGTATTTTTTCTAAAGGACACTTTAGGGAACCCCTAATATTAATTCAAATATTATGTATCTTCCTTCCCTTGTAGTCCACATTTGTACTATCCACAAATTCAGGTGTCATTGCCCTAAACCGAAGGTTTAAAATGCCATGTACGAGTTGTGTAAGGCTGTGATATATCAATTTTTATGCACTTTTTTTAATATTTACATGAAGATCAGCATAATTTGAAGCTCACCTTTACTGCAATATGCTGGTACCTGCAAACTGTCCAGGTCTGTTTACACATGTTCTTTCTGTTGACACAGCTGAGGTGGAAATGGGCACAATAAACTCCAAAAGACTGAGAGAACATGGATTTGCATATTAATTTATTTTTTTTTTAATATTTTAAAACTATTCATGCACATGGAAATAAACTGTAGTCCTTGCTCAGCTGTCTATGTGCAGTCTCTGGACAAGTTTCAATCCTTCAAGAATTGCTACGTTTTCTAAAATCTCAGCTTTTTTTTTCTTAGAGAAAATAGCCAAATCAAAATATAGCAGCTTTGTAGATGAAATCCTGTATAAAGACAAGCCCTGTCACGTATTTTAGGGTCAGTGTTTGTTGAAGAATAAAATCCTCTTCCCTGTTTCTTGAATGCTCGGCCATGTTTCAGGTAGGCATTTAGAGCTGAAGGATCTGTCATCAGTTTTTGTCATAACTCACCCTTGGATGAATGTATATTGTCATTTGTGAGATAATACCACAGAACATATTTATCACGCCATGAAAGAAAGATGAGCAGTGTTCAGTCACCACAGGTGTTTCTGCATCTTGCCTGTCTTTGTCATCCTGAAGTAACTTAAAACTACAAGCAATCTTCAATACAAGGGTAATTCATGATATCTGGAACAGCGGAGCGGAGATGGATTCAAAGGCAAAAAAAAAATGAAGTATATCATGTAATTCTGATACTTGTTTGGCAATCAGAGGAAAATGACTGTAAACTTTTGTTAAGGAGTCTGTGATTTGAAGTGATGACTTAGCCTCAAGGTGCTTTGTCTTTTGCAGTGTACAAGCTGGGTGTTTACATGAAAGTAAATGCTTGTTCTTTTCCAGTGGTCCCTCATGGTTAACACCAGCATCATCTGTTGAAAGTGAAGATATATCATCAATGGTAAAAGTGTTAGACTGTAGTGCACTTTCTGCACCTGAAAATATTCCTAATGAATACTCATTGCCACTTGAAGTAACCAAATAAGCAGCATGATAGCGATAAAACAAAAAATGCTACAGAATTAGAGCTAAAAATAAAAACATGCCCTTTTCTGTCACGACACGAATGGTTTTCTTAGAGGAAGAAGGAGATAAAAAATGATTTGTAACCCTTTTTTATCCACCTTTAGTCTTCCCACCTGGTCAGCTGAGCTATATAAATGACTGGATTGACATGGGCTGATCAGCTGTGATGCATGTTCATGATTTTTGCAGCAAGTGCATTTTCATTCCTAGATACCTGTGCTTTGCTTATTGTTAATTCATAAGTGCTCAATGACCTCACACCTCCACTCTTTTTGCGTGTGTGTAACATTTCCTGATAGCACATGGGTGGTTTTGTTCCTATAATACTTATCAACACAACAACCTTCCCCCTCTCAAAAAAAGAATTACCTTGAATGATCTGTTACTACACTATCTTCATTTGCACATGAATTCTAGATCCAAAAGTCCTTAGATGTAGAATGCAAACGTCAGAAAAATGCTTCTTAAGAATTCTACCTTGTCAAGGAATCGTCTGAAAAATTACTCACTGGTTAGCTCAACCAAAAATACAAAATCCCAGTGAGATGTGGCAGCCGTTTCTCATAGCCATGAGATTTAAGCATTAATCACCCTGCTGAGGTCAATTAGCCTTCTCTAGCACCCAGTTATGCATGTTTTTGATTGCAGGGGAGTTACCGCCCTTGAGATGAGAGCCAAGCATGCTCCAGTTCTACAGAACCATTCTTCTTCAGGGTTGGAGCAGGAGCTACCCTGCAGCCTGAAGTTCGCTGGAGTTGTTTGGTGGATTTTAGTGAGCACAGATTTAGGCTGCAGCTGAATACAGGCTGCTAGGAAAAGTACAAATGTTCTTTGTGGCAAAAAAATGGGCATTATACAAATCCCCCCAAATACCTTTGGAATATTTAAGAAAACCTAAAAGGAACAAAAATATTTTCCTAACTGTGTATTTAAAATTAAGAGTGATTAAAGAAGGGAAAATAAACAAACAAACAAACCCAAATAAACAACAAACCAAAAGAAATCCATGCAAGCCCCCAGATTCCAGGGTGATAACTGTGTTTTAAAATGAAGATATTTAAGGAAGAGGATAAATAAAAAGATCAGGACAATGGTGAAACAGTCTTTCCAGAAATCAGAAGCCACAGACTGGTTTAAAGTAGCCGTGGCCAAGAGGAGATTTACTCTGTGTAAAAGCACAGAGGGAGGAGGAGTTGTTCATGGTACAGAATGGCACTAGCACAGGGCTACAGGCAGGCCATGCATAATCTGAGGTGAGAAAGTTTCTAAACATGAGTGAATTGGAACAGCAGGGAAATACCCCATCTTTTTCCTCACTATTTAAAGTTCTTGATCAGTATAGGATAGGTACTTGGCCCAGTTTTGATTGAAAAAACAAACCAAACAAGAAAAAAAAACCACCCACCCACCAAAGCACAAAAACCAACCCCACCAAACAAACAGGCTTCCCACATCTGAGACCTCCTATCGACTGTTACGTACTTAAAATCTTAAGAGTTCCCCCTCAAGCTGTGATGCATTTAAGAGGTTTTGGCTTAACAAAGAGCTCTCTGTGCCTGAGACTTCTGATGAAAGCACACAGACCTGTTTTGTAGTGTGTACTCATGCTTATTTGACTGGCAAATGAAGTTGTTGCCTCCTGGACTTGAGGTCTTCATCTTATTAGTCTGAATTTTCATGGATACTGATATTCACATTAAGAGAAGGGAAGACTGGCTATTTGCTTGAGTTTATGAAATTAATCTATTTGAAGCACAAACACCACCGAGTTTCTACAACCATCAGTAAAACAATTTTAATGAAGCCACCACATCTGAAAGGAGTGCCACATACATTAGTATCACTGGAGAGCAATTGTTTGCAATAGCTTTCTCTGAAACATCTGAATTGTGCGACATACTTTTTATGCTTCTACCCCTCCCAGTGTACTCAGAGACAAGTTTATTTTACATTTGTGCTTTTTTGACAAGTTTTGACAATGGTTATAAAAAGGAAAACACACCACACACATGAAAGACTTAAAGCATGATAAACTATTACCATACCATCCTCCCTCTCATTAGGAAGGGTGTCCATTTTCTTACATCTTTTCTCCTTCTCAGCTCTAGCTGTGCAAGGATTTTCCAGACTTGGGATTCTCTGCTGTGTTCTGAATTTACTAGGAAGTAGGCACCATCATTACTCATGATACACATAAGACTACACAGTGTTCCCTACCAGCCAGAACTGTAAAGAAAAAAAAAAAAAGGCACAAAAAAATTCCAAACAACAAACACAAGAAAACCCCACTTCTGTCACAGGATTCTCTTCTTTATCAAGAATCATAAATACAGATGATTGTTTATGACTGAGTTTGTAACACAGTTCTGAAGTCTACAGAGGTTTATGCTCTATGAAGTTAAAATACAGGCCTGAAAGGGACCTGCAGAAGTCATCTGGCCTTTCTAAAGAGGATCAGATGCTATAGATAGAATTACCGAGTTTTAAAAGATGTTACAAAACAGGAAGCTATACAGTATATAATACAAGAAATAGTAGGCACTGAAAAAGCCTTTAGCTTTACAGTATGCTGGTGAATGCTTTGTAACTTCCATTTCATACATGTACATCAATACATTTACCCACACAATTACCCTCTCCTAAGTACTGGGTTCATGATTGTACTAAGTCCCCAGCAGCTCATTACAGAGTAACATGCAGCATTTGCTTTCCACCCTACCCGTACCCCCCTCAGCAATCTGTCTCTGCTAGAGCAGCTTCCCCATAGCTGGAAGAGCAGCTCCATAAATGAGCCTCTTCCTCCCCAGCTGAAGAAAGCTCTGAGAAAGATTATAGACCATAATTAAATCTGCTGTAAATTGCTGCAGGTCCATGATGACACAGACACGGCCCTATCTTGTTGGAGTACTCATTTGGAACCACTGGCTCCAGAAACACAAGCTAGGAGCCACCCTGATTATTCCCAGAGACGGGTGTCTGTATGAAGTTTGCATGCGTAAGTTGCTCACAGAACTGCTTTTCTATTTTTACCTGTTATCCCTCGTGACTCACAAAGCATCCCCGAGTTTATTTAACTTTGGAGTATCTGCAGTGTGCTTTAGAAGCTTTCGGAGGTTTTCAAAACCTTATGCAAAGATTTCTCTCTGAAGCACGGATGAGAATTAACACACTGCAGTTTTTTAAAACTTAGACAAAGAACAGGGTGTGTTTCTACTCGAGTGTTCTCTAAATCAGCATCCCTTAAATACCATGTAAAAGTGTATGTAGTTTAAAAACTGAAAGCTTAATGATTCTATCCATGACACTGTATTTTAAGTTATAAGTGGCTCTATTACAAGTCCTGCAGTGGCCACAAAACCCACAACTGTTACATTAGCCACTGTTGTACACACCAGCTCCATGCTTTCGAGAGCTGTGTCCAACAGCACCAATTGGTGGAAAAATAAATAAAAAACTTATTTTTTTCCCTTAATTCAAATAGCTATTAGTCAACATTCCAGTAGAAGGAATGAAAAGAGATTCTTATGCACCCGGTGACTGCAGTAGTCTCAGGAAAGATCCTTCCTTGGGCCTGACTTTGGTGGAAGAAAGAGCATTCTTTGAAAGGCTGGGGGTTTTTTCTAGTTCAGTTTAAGACAATTTTATCAGGGGTGAAAAGAAAAATAACTTGCATGTCCCTCTGATGGGTTGTTTAAAACCTCACCTCTTCTTTTCTACACTTGAACCACTACATTTTATTCAAACATTTGCTTATGAATAAAGATAAGGATGACTCAACTTGGTTAGGAGGGAAAGGAGGAAGTAAATCACCCAGGCAGAATTGACATGGGAACATGTAAATAATACTTTAAGCAAATAGCTTTTACCTAAATATGTCAATGTTTTTACTAATTTTTTACCAGGGCTAGTAAGAAATACTCTGGAGAAATAAGGTAAGTTTTTCAGTCTCTTATAACCTCACCAAATTGACATCAGAGGTTCTCCTCTGTTATTCTGTCAGTTGATTGTATTTGGATTTAATCTTTCAATTTAAGTATGGTGCTCTCTCGGGGGAGGAGTAGTAATAGGTAGGCTTGATGTTTCCCAGGACTTCATCCTCCCAGTTGGGGAGGCAGCAGAAGAAGAAAGCACAACCTATTACAACGACGGTGCTGGCCCAGCCAAAGCCATAGGCCCAGCTGAACATATTATCTCCCGTCAGTGGAATATCTTCTGTGAATTTCACCGGGTAGATGACCAAGCCTATGATCTGGAATGCAGCTAGAGAGAAAGAAAGAAAAGCAGGAATAAATGACAAGGAATAAAAGACATTTCCCGCTAAAAAAAAGGGTACCTTAAGATAACTGTGTATCTTTAAGATACACAAGGACTGGCTTCAGTCCTACAATCAAATCTGCATTCTTACAGAGCTACGTGACTTCTGGCCAAGGCAGATTCCCACGCCTATCTGACTGAGGCAGCTACAGATGACACTGCCAGGTTGCAAAGGCACACACCTGCATGCTGTGACCAGCCTGGTCTTACAGCTAGGCACCGTGATTCCTGCAGAGCCAGTTCCCACTTGTATCATAGCCCCATCACTCCTTCTCCCCTCAGGAGGGTGGGAAGCACCCAGGATCTCTCAGCTCTTAAGTCTTAGCATGTGACATGCAGGGTTAAAGGTGTTGGTTGTCCCCATATATTGCTTTTAAGACAGTGCTAACTGACAAAGGCCACTGAAACTTCCTTAGGCACTGCCTTGTCAGAGCATAAATCAATCTTCCCTTGTTCCCCATGGAAATGAGTCATAAACCAAAGACAGTTTATTTCACAGGGGAAGATTCATCTAACATATAAGATGTACATCAGCAGAAAAACCCCCTCTAATAACCTTGTCTTTATGCCTTACCAACAACAAAGAGCAAGCCTCCAATTCCTCGCACGAAGTTGAAGCGGAGTATCTCAATCGAGAATGCGATGACCGCGAGGGCGAAACAGATGACCAGGATCACGAAGCCAACAAGGTACGTCGCGGCTGCTGCTCTCCCCCATCCTTGCAGGGAACACAAGAAAGGTGTTACACGCAGCAGTGCACTGAACTGTAGATCACAGAAGATCTTCGGTTTCCTTTAATCACCTTTTGTTGAAATCCTTTAGTGTAAGAAGCATGACCCGTAGCAAAGGGACACCAGATGCCTCCAAAGCACAGAGCAGGGCAGAGAGGCACTACTGTTGGTGGAGCAGGACAGAACTCCCTGCCCACTAATTTGTCTGGCTGAAAAGGCAAATACTGTGCAGTGTGGTAATGGAGATAACACAACCAGCTCCATAACCAATATGTAAGTGATCCACAGACATCTGAGAATATAGGGTACACAGCCACTGAGAATGTACTGTTCCTGTTCAACACGGAAGGTTACAAACCCACTTTCATCCATGGGGAAGGATGAGAGCAGACAAGAGCATAGCTTCTGGGAAATAATAGGGTTGTCAGCACACAGGTTCTTGCCTATTTGTTGATGACAAGAATAATGCATGTGGAGCAAAATTAGCATGACCAAAAAGAAATAGGAGAAACAGAATCTGAAGTAAAGTGGAAGAGTCCTCTTTGAATCATTACTTTGACATTTAATGGGACAGGGTGGTGTAGATTCTTAGGATCAAGCAGCTGCAGGCTGGAGAGGCTCAGGCACAAAGCGAGTGGCCTTATCCCAGCAGAGCAGCAGCAGCAGCACCCAGAACTCACCACAGGCCAGAGCTTGGGCAGTAAAGCTAAGAAATAAGAAAACAGCCAGCACCTCCCCTTTTGCACTACCGTGAGCTTACAAAAAGCTCCTCATTATGGCCAGACCCTATCATCTTTAGAAACCAAGCAGAAGTTCAGGTGAGCCCCATGCAAACAACAAAGGTGTTCCTGCCCTGGAGGCAGGATACCTGCCCACATGGGCTAAACCATAATGGCTAGTGCTTTGTTTTCCAGTCAGCTGTCATCACAGCTTCCCACATCTTCATAACGCGGATTTCTACTTTCACAAATTCAGACAGGGGTAGGGCCAGATCCTGAGCTCCCTCTAATGTAGGAATAAAGAGAGAAGCAAGATCTAGGTCAGAACACATTCAAAAAAATATCTTTCAATCAGAACTGTCTATTCCAACACAGCTGAATCAACTCTGGAGACACCCTGCTTTCCTCACAGCCTCCTGCACAAAAACTAAGAGAAGAAAGACTGAAACAGAGAACCTTTTCTAAAGAGTTAACATCCTCCACCTAAACTCACTCTACTAGCTGCATAAAGGGGTAAAAACTAGTAATTTGAGACAGAGAATGCAGTAAAACTATCTCAGACACTTCTACTACATACATAAATTTAGTCTCTGAAAGCCAAGCATTGTTTTACAGCTATTTTCATCAGGTCAGCCTAAACTGGTTTCTTTCCCCCTTATTCCAATAGCAAAAATGAAATACAGCAGCCATCTGTTAGCCAGATCTCAGCCCAGAACACCTAACCACCACTACTGCTACCTAAAGACAGTCCTGCTGCCATAGAAACAGGAAGGAAAAAAGGGTTTATATCCTCCCCTCCTTCTTGGAGCTACTTAAGACAGCACAAAATTTCCAAACTAGTTCTCCTTCATCCAGTTGTGCATGTTCCATACCACTTCTCTAAGGGAGGGCTGGCTGTATTGTAAGGCGGGAGGGAGGACACCAGGTGAGCACCTGGAGATTAAAGCTATGTCAGTAGTCTGATAAAATCTTTTCATGCAAAATATTCTGACATACCTAATGCAGCTGCTGGATATTGTCTCCACAACATTATTTAAGGATAATATAAAGGGCTGAAACACCTCTCCTATGAAGAAAGGCTGAGAGCGATGGGGTTGTTCAGCCTTGAGAAGAGAAGGCTGCAGAGAGACCTTATAGAAACCTTTCAGTACTTAAAGGGGGCCTGTGAGAAAGATGGGGACAGTCTTTTCAGCAAGGTCTGTTGCAAGAGAACAAGGGGTAATGTTTTTAAACTAAAAGAGGGTCAATATAGACAATATATGAGGATAATTTTAATATGAGGGTGGTGAAACACTGGAACAAGATGCACTGATAAAGGAGTAGATGCCTCATCCCTGGAAACATTCAAGGTCAGGTTGGACAGGGCTCTGAGCAACCTGTTCTAGTTAAAGATGTCCCTGCACACTGCATGGGGGTTGGACTAGATGGCCTCTAAAGGTCCCTTCCAACCCAAACCATTCTGTGATTCTACATTTCCTCATCTGGCTCTGTCTAAATAGTTAAAAGAGATTCAGCCTAAATAACCTAGGAAAGGGCCAATATGGGTAAATAACTATTAAGAAAAAAAAAAAGGAGGAACATTTAGTTATCAAAGCACATTCCCTTTCAAATGCCTGACATATGCTGGCACAGTGTAGGTAGCCAAGTCCATCATCTACCTGATAAAATTTAGATTGCAAACTCAAATACACCTACAGGTTAAACACCATAAGACTTAGTGCAACACAAACACAACCAAAGGAGATATGAACCAGAGAGCCCCCTGTGCTATCTCTGCTATTTCCATATCCTCTGTGCTTACTTCACATGTGTAACAAGCTTTTGGACAGGTCAGCCCTGGCTCCAGTCAGCAATAAATTTTCTTGTCTGTGGTGATATAAAAATGACAACACATAGCTGTAGGAGTCATGTCAGAAAGAATAATATCAAACCCCACTCTTACGGTTTAGAAACAAGGCAGTAATAGTCACCACTGTTAAGAACTCCACTGGGTTTTATGCTCACGTGTGACAGAGCTTGGCGCTACTATCTTCTGTATCTTCCTCTCCTTCCCCTGCTAGACTATCTTCTCCAGTAGCAGTTATCAGCTGGTTGATACTGACAAGGCTGAGTCATAGGTGCTGGCCACAGCACTGCATGAGTCTTCTCTAGGCTGGACTAGACAACAGCCATCAAATGGCCAGCCTGCCACATGAGCACCAGTGGGAGTTAAAGGAAGAGTAGAAAAAAGCTCTGGATTTATATATATATGCACAAAAAAAGAGTGAAATATCAAAAAATTAACTGGAAGTCTTTTAATAAGTGACTGATGGAAGAGGTTGGAGTTGGAGGCTGCACCCTTACCAAGCATAAGTTGCAGCCCTGGCCTGTTCTTTGCCCACACAAACTGTTGCTACCCCCACCAGTGGGGAGAGCCTTCAGCAGAAGGGTTGCTGAAGGGGCTCTGACTGAACATGCAGTTTCTCCATGTAGAATCCTCCTCAGCCCCATACCTATCAAGTCAGGCTTTCCCAACTCCTTTTCCTCCCAGAGCTCCCAATAGCTGACTGAGCCCCCCAGGCACCCAGCTCTCCCGTCTCCATCTGCAAGATCCTCTGACTACAGCTCCTGGATGCTGGGAGGGGAGAGGTGCTGGTTTACACTCTCACTGTTTGCTGCCTTAAGAGCTGGAGAGGCCAGCTCACACTTGGAGGACAGATGAACCCTAGTTTCTAGCTGATCTCTGCTCAGAAGTACCTTGTAATCATGAGACATTTAGCCAGAATTTATTTCTTTCTTAAAAATAAAATCAGGTACCTTCATTTGGCAGAGATGTCTGTTTATGAAATCAAACAATAATGCCACGATAATTTGGAGCTGCATAAATAGGAGAGCAGAAGAAGAGGAGACGCAGGAGAGCAGAAGAGGAGACGCAGGTATTTCCAAGGTCAGCTTTGCCTTGAAGAGTCAAGTTCTTTGCATCTAATCAGCAGAAAAGTATTTATCAATTAGATGGTATTGAAAGAACATTTTAAAAAAGAAAAAACTAAATAACAACTGTTTGGGGGCTGAAGGTCTATAATTATTAGAAAGGATTAGGAGTTTTAATACATAGCTTGATTAATGATGACTATGAAAAGGAACTAAGCTGCAAATAACTAGGAGGGGTTGGGATTACTTAAAGTCAATGATGAGTACCAGTAATATGATGAAATAAAATTAAAAAAAACAAAACAACAAAACACAACAACAAAAGAGCCTTAGTGTTAGCTGTATTTCCTGATTTTATTAAGCTGGGACAGCCTCACCAAGGAGGAGAGGGAAGCTCTACAAGGTAGGATATTTAAACCTAGTTTTCCCTTTAGAAATGAATAGAAGGAATTGGAAAAGAGTCTAGCAGGAAGATGGATTGCTGCAGGATTTGAAGTAACAAGCCTCCCATCTTTGTGCACTTCCAAAAGCTGGTTTGTTAGCTTGTGAATAACTGGAATCTTAGGGTAGAAGTTTTTACCATGATATGCACAGATGAGGCTCCTTTTTTCACTGTAGTTATAATACTTGCCTGTATATAAACAGCTGTAGCAATTCGTGTTCAGCTTTGAGGGCCCATTACAGACAATGCCACAAAATACCTACTTTTGTTGATGAAACAAAGGAATAGTGGAGTGTAAGCAATAGGACACTGTTAGTAATATTTTCTTGCTCACATCCCATGTAAACTTCCATGGTAGCATGGCTGGTGAAGGGAAGCTTACCCACAACAAGCACAGAACAGTCCAGAATGAAAGGCTTGCTAGGAGGGCTGGCTGGGAATTAATACTGGTAATCACTGCTCTGTTTTAGGTTTGGGACTGCAGGAAATGCAATTGCTATTCTATCAAATTATTAAATAAAAACCCACTAGTACAAACTTCACTTCAGCCACTTGTTTCTGCCAGAAGCTCAGAAGAGGCACAATCCTATAAATATCCAACTATCAGCATCTCTGGGTTGCTAGCAGTAGAAGTGTCCCAGCACAAGACTGGAAAAGCCCATGGGCAGGGACACCAGCCTTGCCTGATCGCTAGGGTCTTTTATTGGGGAGTTGCAGTAAATGTTTTCTGGGTGTAGACAGGGCCACCAACTGCCACACCTCTGTCATTAGCATTTTCTGAGTGCCTGCACTTGGCTGACACTGTAAACTAGAGTTAGTGTCTGGAATACATCCTGGCATTGTAAGTCAGACAGAAGCATGCTTAAAAAGAGGCACACTGAAAAGATAAGCATAACTAGAACATTCCTCTTATTTACCTGGCCTCTAAATGAAGTCGACACCCACTCAATTTCACCAGTAATCTGCGGTACCAAAGTCCATGACGTGGGTACAGTGGCACAAGCACGGTGAAACATGATTCACAAAGGCTGGGCTCCTACTTCCAGGTTCCAATTTATTCAGGTTAATTTCCATATTATCCAGGTTAATACTTCCTTTTTTCCCCAAGTCAGTTACTTAATGAATACCAACTGGCTGTTAGGAATATAGGAAAGAGTTAACCTCCATGGGATCACCTTTATGGCACACAAACACACCCCTGTTTTATTGTGATAATTCAAAGCAAAGTCGCTGAGAGCAACCATTCAGAAATGGGAGGACACAGCCCCCACAAATACTGCTCCTAAACTTACAGCCTTGTCACTACAAAGACAAGCACCCTCTCCCTGATACATTTTAAACACACACTCAACAGTTTAGCCCTGAAACAGTCCAGACTAACTCATCCTCAGTCATATTAGAATGCAGTGCAGCAGCTCTGTGTTGCAACATTTAGATAATAGGCAGATACTGCCAGACAGGTACTTCCCAGACACAAACCAGTCTAGAGCTCTTCACAAAACCCCTTCTCTACCTCCCTACCAAATGACATCCTGCTCTTTTTCCCTTTTCACTTCTTCCTTCTCATATGGTATTTGCAAGAGTGCATTAAAATTCAACGCAGTTTAGGAGACACTCCTATTTGCAAATCTTTGTCTGTTCTTGCCCCTCTTTCTCCATTTAAAATATTGAAATGAAGTGAATTGGCTCCTTTTCCTCTTACTACACATGCTGCAACTCAATTTATAACCTGTTTAATGGAGCTTTCTGTTAATGGGGATCGACTCTGAAATTTTCATTTCATTAGGAGAGGTGTAGAATGGTTAGTGCATAGTATTTATTGTATGCAAAACACAAGTTATGCACATCAATTAACTAACTTTTGTTTTCCTGCAGCAGTGCTGCAAATGCCTGCTAGGCATTCTTTCCTTTGTAAATGCCCTCACCTATTTCGAGCCTAATTGCATTAGCATAGAAAAAAAAAAGGAAGCAAAATAAATCAAACCTGAACTCATATGTTACATCCTGTCTCTAGATGTAAATAGTATTTGAGTAGACAGTGGCATAGATGTCATGAAAATTAGAGAGGAGTCAAAGCCAAGGACTTAAATTTTGATTTAAATAAGCCAAGGCATAAATAAGCAAAGTCAAGGATACCAGTCTTCTCTGACAGCTTTGTAACTAGAAAAAAAAAAAAACAAAACAAACCAGCAGAAACTTGCTTTTGCTCCGGAACACTCAGGGCTGACGCAAAAAACCACACCCAGCAGTAGTTGGGGACAAGAGAAGCAGCTACTACAGGAGAGAGCAAATCACAGCAGCTCTACTAGATGAGCTCTTCTTCCCCGTGCAATGCAAATTTAAGCAACTCTGCACTAGTTTTTTTTTTCCCCTCTGTCTAATGGGAGGGACAGATATTTTTGTGGAACTAGTCACATTTCCTCCACTTACAGTAAAACCTGGCTGAGAAACGAAGCCACTTCTCACAATATATCCAGGATTTAGTTTACTTACGAGTGTTGCAATGGAAAGCTTCTGGAAATCAGCCCGTTGTGCTCGGGCAGCAAGGGATCTGCACAGTCCTGGCTCTCCCAGCTGAAACACACCCTTCCAGCTTCCCAGCCTCTAAAGTACCCTCATCCAGGACCTTAAGGCAGATCTGCTTATTTGTCTAGAAATTGTTTGTTTGAAAGAAAAGCAGATGTAATCAGACCTTCTTGTTCTAACAAAAAAAAAGTCCCCCCAAAACCCAGAGACTGGGAGTGTGCAGTAAGAATGTTAGACTGGCAATGCCAGCTACAGAAGAAGCTCAGCAAATTAAAACAGAGGCACAATTATGCCCTGATTCAGGCCCCCGTGCAATAGAAAACTATAAAGAGGAAACAGCACCTTTCTTTCCTGCCTGCAAACCCACATCAGGCCATTTTAAACTGCAGGTCAGGAGGCATCTTAACAGCCTCATTCCCTTGGCCAGGCAGGCAGGGTCAAATTAAGGTGCTCTCTCCCTGTGGAAAACCAGGGGAAGACCATTTTACTATAGTCCAGGTGTGGTCCTGCATGGGACACCCTGCGTGAAGGTCCCATGCTCAGCATGCAACCAGTGAGGTCACTGGCACAAAAAGGGCAAGCTGGCTGGTGCCAGGTGAGGCTGCTGGCAACACGATCTCCACATCGTTGAGAGAAAGCAAACTGAAGAAAAGGCTTGTGGTCAGTTGGCACTCTTACTCTGTTTGTAAACTAACATTAAAAAAACCCCAAACAAACCAAAACACTAACACCCTAACTTCTCAGTGTTGTTCTGATAGAAAAGATAGCTCCGAAGCAGTATTTATCTCTATTTATTCGCTGGTTTAAGCCCTGAACCAGCATTAGTACAGGTTCTGCAAGGGAAACTCCTTCCTAGAAGGCAGCTGCTCCACAGCAGAGGTGGGGAGACCGTTCATGGAGTCAGCACCCACCGCACCCGCTGCTTTCCAGCCACTGCCCCCGGGTCCCTCGGAGGGCTCCCCACTCACCGTAGTCCATGAGGGATTCGCAGCTCCAGTTGAGGTCCCCCTCGCCCCGCGTGCAGCTTTCCCACAGCGATGCTTGCTGCACGTAGGGTTCCGATTCGGACTCCAGCCAGCCCCTGCCCGCCAGGGCGATGATGCCCATGATGATGGCCAACCCTAGCAGCAGGGGCAGGAGCCACCGGCATCTCCAGCAGGCGAGACCGCACACCACCATCCTGCCCGGCCGGCGGGGCACCCAGGGAGCCCGGGCGTCACGGGTGGAGGGGGAAAGGTGTACCGGAGATCCGCCGGGACGGGAGACTGTATGCCTGTCGCTCCGAACGGGTTTTTAAGGCGCCGGGGGAGGAGGGAGTCCCACCCACATTCCTCTGGCTAAGCCCGGCGGCGGCGGC
>JANHFX010010139.1:0-10883 GCA_027560015.1 Chloroceryle amazona | reverse complement strand
GAATTTGTTCTGAGTTTCAGCCTGCAACAAATTTGCATCTCAAATTAAAGATCCCTCATTTAGATCAAAACCCATAGCCTTTTCTATTCATTCTGCTCCTTTATCTTTACAAGGAAAACTGTGTAAATTTGTGGGATGGTAAAAAAAAAAATAAATTACAAAATATCAGGAAGAAACAGCTATAGTGGTTGTGTTCATAATTGGTTTTCCCTGTTATTGGAAAGAAAGAGCTTACCATGTGAACACCTTAGAAGGTAGTAAGCGAGCCCAAGCAAAATCAGGTTTTAGTAGTCTGGATGGTGTATATATATCCTCTGGGGTTTTATTTTATAAGATTTCCTTGATTATATGTTTATCATATTAATTCCTGGATGGATCATGATATTACAGGAAGGGGGAAAAAAGTAGTTTTATTGCCCTGCCTAGAAGCACTGGTCTCTTCATATGTAATAGGGAAAGCATCCTGGAAAAGATGCAGAAGCCAGGGCATTCTCTCTGGCTGGTAGTAGTACAGGAGGTGACATGACATATATTATTTCTGCTGTATTTCTGATTCCAACTAAAGTTGGAATACTGTTTTTGGCAGAATGATCACTTGTATGTTGTATGCATGGCCTGTTCTAGTCCCAGGGATATATCCCGAAGAGCAGTTTTACAAACATACAGCTCACTAAACTATGAAAGCCTGTATAAGTGCCAAGTGTTTCACTATGTGGTCAATCATGCATGTGAAAGGGAGGGTATGTTCTTAACACCTCCATGCTGGAGAGCTTCGTGAGAAGATGCAGTAGCCAGCTATCAGGTTTCTGAGGTACAGCTCTCTTTTGAGAGATGAGTTCCTTCATAAGTACTACTAAGTATACTTATTCTGAAATCTGAACTTATCCAAGGGCTTTAGCACCTCCCTCTATTAATTTAGTTTAGAAAATGTTGCAGTTAAATTGGAAGTTGTCTTTTTTCTTCTTTTTTTTTTTTTATTTGTTATGTCACATCACCTGGTGCCACAATAAGTATATTTCTATATCAAAGATAAACTCTTGAGATGCCACAGATTGATCTGTATCATTCCCTTTCTTGCTTCCTTTTAAGGGAATTCTATTTTTATGTACCACTTTGATTCACCATCACATACAACAAATCAGAATTCTGTAGCCCTGTCTAAGCCGTACATTGATCTGTTCAATGAATAATGGTGAAACCTGCTGTGGAGTATTTTTGCAAGCTTTGTGTAACATTTTGTTCCTATTCTAATCTTTCTCATCTTGACCTGATTATTAATATACTCCATCCCTCTTTCTAACTTGGGAAATTCTTCTTGCCTTCAGATTGCCTTAGGCCAGCAGAGAGAAGCAAAG
This sequence comes from Chloroceryle amazona, assembly GCA_027560015.1. Lineage (NCBI taxonomy): Eukaryota > Metazoa > Chordata > Aves > Coraciiformes > Cerylidae > Chloroceryle > Chloroceryle amazona. The sequence continues at coordinate 9,528 of JANHFX010010139.1, read as the reverse complement.
GGCCAACACACACAACCAGCCCTGAAAATATTAATTGATATTTTACCACTTCTGAATAGTTAAATCTCAGAAGAATACATCACAGTTCAATTAGTTATTTTCACATTTTTCAAAATTACCCAAATCTGTGTCTAATGATAAAACCCGGCACTTTTTATTATGGAGACATGTTTCTTATATCTGCCTGTCTGTCCTAGTTTTTGAAGATTCAGTGAAGCTAGAAGCATTAATGGACATTCTTCCATTGAAGTTGTTTCCCCAGTGTATGTTTTTGCTTTAAATTGGTAACTGCCATATAAAAATAACTGATGTAACAACTGCAACTCTGATAGTGCAGTTGCTAATTTAGGCCTCTAATCCTGAAAGTGGCCCTGGTTGGGAGACAAACCATATTCTTGCAGAATTCTATTATGTCACTGTCTAATACAGCATGGAAGTTTAAGCAAATGTTTTTGTTTTGTTTTTTAAGAAGAAATGGACTAAGTTTTCATCAAAGAATTTTTTTAAAAGTGATATTTTTTTTTTTTCCCCTGGGAACATTATCTCAAAGACTGTTTCTTAGTTATTTGAATGTTACTTATTTAATGTCTCAGAATAGAACTAAACTCAGTTTCTTCATGTAATGCAAGCTTAGTAAGACATTTCAGATCATTTAAAAAATAATAAAAAAACAAAACAAGCCACACAGGGGCAGAGAAATTAAAATGTAAAGCTTTGGTGAATTACTTGATGCTGCTCTAATAACTACTTGTAGTCTACAGTCATGACCAGCATTTTTAGCATTATAGCATTATTAAAAGTGCTCTTTTAGTTCTGTAACTTCACCACATCTCTAGTATTAACTGACACTTCTTTTAACGCCCTACTGCACAGCATTACAGAAATAAAAAATGTGCTCTAATAATGTTCATGGACCTTAGGTTTGGAATTAGCATAATGGGAAGAGATCCTGAAATCTAAATCATATTTCTGTAAGTGACCTATAACCAATCCGATTGCATTTTACATAGCAATTAACATGATTTCTGTTAGAAGCCTGGGTTGGTAAAATGTAAAAATGGCTTATTGTTCAGTGTGCATAATTGGAAAGGCAGCAGACCCAGCAACAGGCTGGAGTTTACAAACTAGGCATGGGCCTGCTTGAAGGATGCTGTAGTTACACAAATGTTAGAAATATGGAGTATGAGTGGGCAGGAACAATGAGCAGCAAAGAAAGCCTTTCTTAAGATGTTACGGCTTTTAGAGAACAAAGATGGTTTAAATTCAGCTGATGTAATGTGTAATGATAAATGTAATGGTTTATGTGGGAGGGAGCACACATGTGAAATGAGAATGAGGCTGTTTTTATCATGCATGGCACTTTTGTCTTAAAGGTGACTGTTTAGGCTTCAGTATGGTTGTTTACTAAGCATTATTACTTGTTCTATTCAAAATGTTTCCTTTGTTATGACAGCTTTTATCTGAGTATTGTGACAGAGTTCAATCAATAAATTTCTCAGATTATTCATGGATAGAAGAGGCTATACAGGAATGAAAACAGGCTAAGGGTTTAATAATCTTGTCAAAACCTTGGATAAATGTCAATAAAATTTCTTTGCTGGAATTCTGTATATTGCAGAAGTAATATACAAAGTGAAGCTTTTAGGATTTTTCAAACTCTGTTGATCTTTCCCACTGTTTGTAATAGAATATGCAATTCTTTTACAGAGAAGTGTGAGACAAATGAGACAAGTGATAAAACTGGCCATGAGAACACATGCTTTAATAACCATCCATTGCAATCAAAAGAACACTTTCTTTTTTTAAAATATTATAAGATCATGGTTATCTTGCTGTATTCAGCATTAGTGCAGTCTCACCTTGAGTACTGTGTGCAGTTCTGAGCCCTACAATTTAGAAGGATGTGAAGGTCCTTGAATGCATCCAGAGGACAGCAACAAAGCTGGTGAAAGGAGTGGGAGGAATGTCCTGTGAGGAATGGCAAAGAACTTTGTGCTTGCCTAGTTTGGAGAAAAGGAGGCTGAGGTGTGACCTCATTGCTCTGTGCAGCTTATGGAGGAGGGGAAGTGGAAAGGGAGGTTCTGATCTCTTATGCCTGGTATCCAGTGATAGGATGCGTGGGAATAGTTCAAAACTGCACCATGGGAGGTTTTGACAGGACTTTAGGAAACATTCTTTCACCAACAGAGTGGCCAAACACTGGAACAGGCTTCCTAGATAGGTGGTTGATGTCCTAAGTCTGTCAAAGAGGCATTTGGACAATGCCCTTAATAACATGCTTTGGCTTCTAGTCAGCATCTAAGTGATCTGACTAGATGATCACTGTAGGTCCCTTCCAACTGAGATTATACTATTCTATCACAGGTGCTCCCTTTTCTTTGCAAATACCACTTTTGACTTAGTGATCAAGTAACCAAGTAAAAAATACGACTGATCAAGTAAAACTCAGCTATTATGTCTCAAATGTATTTCTCATACTTACCTATAGATCACATATTTCCTGCAATAATTTTAATTCACTGTTGCATGTGAATGGTAACTGTCTGCTGTGTTCTTTTAGTCCTGAGTTGTCCTTCCTCTATCTGGTGCTGGGATGTTTGCAAGGCCTCTGTTCTTGTTACCTAGTAATTATCATTCTTCCCACACAGGTTTTTTAATAAAGGCTGAAAGTAGACTAGGTAGCTTTGAATGGGAGGAGTGGTACAGATGCTCTGCTGCAATGTACATACCAAGCGCTTGTGGAATAGCAGAACAGTAAGTGGCTTAAAAACAGTGGTCAAATGATGACCCAGATGTTGAAGTTTGAACAGCAGCCCCATCTTGGCTTATGCTTACATAATATCAAATGGCAAGCTAAAACCATTATAATCAGTAAATGCAGCTATAACACTTCACGAGAAAAGTGGGTAGCAAGGCAGTTATTGATCACACATGTCTACCTATGCTGTGAATTGAGGAGCTGACTTAAGTTCTTAAAATACTGATCAAAATATCAGGTCCCTAAAGCTGAACATTCTGGGTCAAATAATGTCCAAGCAAGACCCATTGAACTCCAGTGGGCAAGGGCTTTGTGTCCAGCAGAAAATTGTAGTGTAATAAATGGATTTCCTGTATATAAGTATGCAGGACAATGACAGCTATCTCAGTGGAATGCCAAATGCCCATCTTGGAGAAGAAAATATACTGATAATCACATTTTCCTGCTCTGACCTACGTCAAATGTTCTCCTTTTGTCTCTCTGTGTTAGACTCACTTAGAACATTCAGACCATTTAACAGTTAAGCACTGTGGGATCATTCACACTGTCATTTCTGTTGCTCTCTGTAGCTCTGATAGCTGTGCTTTTTTTTTCCTTTTATTACTCTCAAAATCTAGTGCAAAATATGTCATCAAAGGCTTGAGAGTAAACATCTAACTCCTTGTATGAAAAGAAAGGAAGATTGTGGTTATGTCTTAAGAAGTTACCATAAGATTTTACCAATGTAATTACTAATTAATGCATTATTTCTAAATTATGTAGTCTGTCATCCTGGCGTCAAATGCCATCTGCTTTAAACTTTGCAAAAAAACTTTGTGTCTTAATGTTTTAGACCCTCCAAATTCAACCCACATTACCCTGTGATTAAAGAGAAACAAAAGAGATGAGTGGTAAAGCAGTTAATCAGAAAATACTTTGAGCGATCTTTCCTGTTACAAATACGTTACTATGAATGTTGTTTAGCTCTTTGTTGATGCCAGTAGATTGGATTTTCACTAGTGCAACAGTGAGAAAACCTGGCCTTTCATCATGCAACTCCAAACAAATAAATGATTTAATTTACTTAAATAGAAACAAACAAAGAAGCAAAACCACTAATCAGCCTTAGGGTTTCTCCTCAGTTAATAGCTCTGCTGCTATATACTGGCTTCATAGTGAAATTCCTTCACTATGAAGGAATAAGCTCAGTCACACTTCTCAAATTTCATTTCAAGCTGGCTGTAAACTTTGTCTTCCAGGTTTGTAATGAAAGTGTGTAACACATGCTGTGGAGGCTGTCATTAGATTCTTCTGAATGCAGCAATTTTTTTCTAGAAAGTATAGTCCTTATATAGAGGTTAAGCTGGGTTGGACCTATTTGTGTATATGAAATAAAACAGAGCGTGCTCATTTGGCATATTTAGAGGGTAAAAATTTGGGAGTCTGATTTCATTAACCACAGTGCAAAATGATGCTTTCTAAGAATAAATAGTATGTTTGGAATGAAACATTGATCATTAGAGCAACAAGGAAAGGGGAACATATTATGACATCCATCTTGCTCTTCTGTGTGAATGTTCCAGTGATTTATCTAGCTCATTGTTTTTTTTCCTATGCAAATTTTACAAAATTATGAGGTTTTAAGAAGAACAGCATCTATAACCTATAATGTATGTCCTGCCTCATAAACAACATTCATTATGCTACAGCAATAGAATTGATGTATCAGATGTAAAACTCAGTGAAGTTAGCCAATACCTTTCCATCGACTTCGTAGGACATTCAGATCTGCAATTAATTGATTTTGTGTGTTCTTAGTATATGAAACCCTGTGCAAATAAATTGGTAGTTGAGCCTGCTATCTGGGCAGCCTGCCATCTGTCTGACTACTCCAAATAAAACTAGAGGGAAAACAGCAACTGTAGTATCTTCTGGAAGGAAATTTCTGGGAACGATTTAATTGCTTATACTCTGAGTATATGATGTGTTTCAGCTCTTTGTCATGCTGAAGGCAAATTCTTCAAATCTTTCTCATTGTACTCAGAAAAAGCTCCTCTCCTATGAAATCATTATTTTACAGAAAAATCTGCTATTATTCATAGCTTTGAAAGTTTGTGTTCTAGCATGATCTTGGGTTACTTGTGGTGTTCTCTAGACTCAGGTGTTTAAGTGTTAGTTGGTATTGATTTTTAAGTTTTGCACTGTTTGAAGACAACCCTTTTTTCTTTATATTGAAGACTTTCAGTTGATACCAAATCAAGAAGACAGCAGAACAAAAATCAAGCCCTTGAGTTGGTGCAACCCAAGAACAAGGCAAAAGAAGAAAGGAATGTCTGTTTGATAATTTATAGCTCATAAGTCTTCAACTGCCTTAGATAGCTTTTATTTTGTTATAGCTGTGTTTTAGGCTGAGGACATAGCACCTCTATTTAAAGAAAGTAGCCATTTATAATGATGTGGCATAAACCCTGAAATCCTTTGTGAACATAAAACATCCTGTATGAATTAATGTACAGTTGTTTGTGTAGACCAATGTTCTGGATTAATGATAACTTGCAGTGGACACCCGAGGCCAGTTTTGGGCTATTGTTTCAGTAGAAATACGAATTTGTTTTCCTGCCTAGAGGTGCACTCAAGTATGCATACATGTATGTTTGTTTGTTTTCCCCTAGAGAATTTCCATTGCTTATCTAGGTAAATAGTAAAAAAATAATTTTCAAATTTGGGAGCTCAGCTTAAAATGTGCATGGCTGCAACTGAAGACACTGGAAAGCAAAAATGCTCATCACTCTTTTGCAATAGACTCTTTAAGGCATATGTATCCTTATTTTGGCAACAAAAAATGTAACATACTAGTTGAGCAGATGGCTGGGATGCTATGGTTCACGTCAGCTCAACAGTCTACTATATGGAACCTAACATCTCTGTGTTCTCACTGCTGTGACGTGATGAGTATATGCAGCCAGTTCGATGATAGTTTAGCCAATTCTAAAATCTTATAACTCAAGAATTTTATTATTGGCAAATCTCAGGCTGAAAAAAACCCCCAAAATTTCAAATAATAAAGAGATGACTTCTAGATGTTCAGAGCAATTCACTGACCCATTAAATAATTCTCAAGAAGGAATGCATAATGGCCCAAGATAGTTTTGAACCTAAAACCAATGCCATTGTTGGCTAGTAATCCTGGCTAACTGTATCACAATGCTGTTCTAGAGAAGAGAACAAAAGAAGAAAGTATAACCTAATAACTTGGTCTTACCTAATTAAAAAAAAAAAAATCCATGCCAATTTGCCTGACAGCTGTATAGGAAATGATGTGAGGGAGTACTGAAAATGTTAAAAATCAGTTGAATACTATAATTAAAGAATTTTTAAAGACCTGATAGACTTAATCAGTTTTCTCATTTGTCATATGAAGTCTGCAAGCTTAACAAATGTAACTTGCTGTTTGTGTTAAACTGTATGCTCTAAATAATTTATAAATTATTACAGTAACAGGACTGTGCCTAAATTCTTAGGCCTGTTGTGCCATATGAGGTCTTCTTGATAAAAATACATCATTTGAAAAGTGTAACTTATGAATATGGAAAGAGATGGCACAGGAGAAACTAATCATACTAAGTTCTTTCCCATCTGTATATAGTTGTAGAGGTTATGTTGGAAGCAGAGTCATGAAGTGTCATGTGTCTTCTTGAAAACCCCCGTAAGCTGCTAGAGGATGAAGTTAGTAATGAATAGTTTAGAGAGCAGCTTGCATTTATATAAAATACTGTAAGGAATACTTGTTCTTCTAACTTTGAATTAGGGTCACACAAAACTTTTGTGTCTTAACTGTGCTCAGTCCTGACAAGAAACAGACAGCTTGTTAGTGGCAATTAAGTGGTATTGAAGTGCTCATACTGTCAAACTATAGGTTCCTTGCAGATACAGCAGCATGTACATAAGCATTTCTTTCCCAGTTCCCTTTGTTGTGTCCCATTAGTAGCAGCACATTTTAATTATAATAAGCCTTCACTGCCTCCTTCTGTGTTCTCACAATTCCGCCAAATGGCATGGAGTGGTTTGACTTGTGATATTCTCTGTTGAGATTTGTAAGAAACAACAGGAGAAGTACTGTTGGCAAAAAAATCTTCCATTTTTCAGAAAGAACCGTAAATAATTATTGTTGAAATCAAAAGGAATGCAAACATGAAAAGACAGCTTTATGTTTTACTGGGGGAGAAGGAAAAATGACCCAAATGAACTTGCTTATTTCTGCTGTTTTTTTTTTTTCTTTCTTTAGTTCCTATGTTTTAGTATCAAAATGCTCTACACTGTATGTTTTTTAGGGTTGTGTAAATGGTTTTGGATATGCTTCTGCTGATTTAGCTCTGGAAATTTTAACCTTTCATTAGTTTTAACTGCTGAGTAAGGCAAATGAAACACAAGAGGTTTTATTCACAAGGTTTGGTTAGAATACTTTGCCATGTCAAATATGAAGTCTGTTTTAGCTCTTGATTCCATTGCCTAATGCTGTCCTAACAGATGACAACAGGTTAATCTCCCAAAAAACCTCTCCCATACATACAAGACTAAACAAGAAACAGACTTTAAAGGCTTTAAGTATGGCTGTAGTTAACTATAAACAGCTGTTGCAAGATAACAGCAATTCTATTGGAAAAGTGAGCCCCTCTCCCCCATTTACAATGAAACCATTCTGAAAGTGGTATTTAGAAGGAGTCAGTTTTCTGTCTGGCAATAATCAAAATGAAGTGATGGGGGTTGGGGAGTGAGTTGTTGGATATTTCTGCTCAAACTGACATTTATATAGCAATTCTATTTCTGCTACTGAAAGCCAAGACATACAAATCTATCTTATCCAGACTGTTAAGAAATACGGAGCAAGCGATTATTTTTTTTTTCCCTTTCACTTTCTCTTTTCTTTCCTGCTTCTGCTCTGCATCAACGTTTATTTTGAATAACAAGGAAAGAACAGTATTAGCAAACCTCCATCTACCTTTTAGAGTCTAGTAACATGATATTTGAATTAAATCCAAACAATACCTGGTATTAAGAATGCATCCTTAGAAATTCTTCTTGCTTTCTAAAGTCATACCATAAAACGTTGTAAGTTTTCTTGTCATACTGTTTTCAATACATTGAAATGCTAACAGAGATGTCTTTTTGGGGAGAGATCCTAAAGCAAATTGGTTCTGTTCCAAGTCAAAAGCAAGAGGGTAATGAAAATAGGAGATCTAATTTGAACACTTCTTGGTAGTTAGTGATTTGTTAAATAGTTTGATTTTAATTACTTTCAAAAGTGAAGGGGAAGAACAACTCTTTTGCAATTCATGCTTTCAGAGGAAAAAAAAAACAAAAACAAACAACAAATGTGGGAAATCAGGCTGTTAATATCAGAAGTTACAGTGTGACTCGGACAGTGTATAATCTGCAATAGCACAAGTAGCAAAAGAGAGACAAAGAAAGAGATATGCGAACTTCCTACTAGTTAAATTCCAGCTATTTTATCAACAGCAGGACTCATCCTTTGTTTCCTATTTCCTAGATCAGAAACTTCTCAGTAGAAAGGCAAGACAAGATACTGCAAGAGGAGTACTTGTACCATCTGCGGTCCAGTGAATACTTTAACAAAGCAACCTTCACAAATTTGGCCTGAAAGATATAAAGAGAGAGGGTAAGCCAACTATAATTCAAAACCAGCATCCTGGTTAGGAACTTCTAAACAGCTGAGCCAGACAGAAACCTGGTTGTCTGACTTCATAATCATTTACTCCAGATCCAAAGAGCTTTCGGAACTACAGGCCATAAAGAAGAATTATGGTCCTTAGAGCAAAAACAGCTTGTAGGTTATTAATATAGTTGGAGACTGAGATAATTGTTCTGTGACCTCTTTCATACTGGGAGAAGTGCCTTGCATTCTGTGGCAGTATATGTGAAGATGATAACTGGCCTCTGTTAACAGCTGGGGCTGAAAAGGAATACTACATTTCAGTGATAAAGTCAGGAACCCTGTAGCTGGGCTAAAAGCACAAACTGTCATTACATACCGCCATATTTTCTGGTGTTGCACAGAAAAGTGTCAGATAGATTTCCAGACTTGCCATCTAATTTACAGACTAGATAAATCTTCTGCAATGGAACATAAAGCTGTTGATGAAGTAGTGTTTTTTACATGTTTCACATTATCCTGGTCTCTCTGGTATTTTCCTTTCAAGATTCAGGTGCAGAATGATACTGAACAAACCCAAGAGCTCTGCCTCTTCCCCTCTTCCCTGCTTTCTTGTCAATCTCAGAGCCTTCACTAGAAGCATTAATTCCTATGCTCACATCTCCTGCTGCACATGCCACACTTTAAGGCTGAAAAGCACAGGTAGTCAAGACTTGCCAAATATGATTTGTCATTCAGCCTACAGATGGGTTGCCAGGTGAAATTGCTGTTGAGTCTTGCCTTGCATTAGTAAGGAAAGGCAGTTTGGAAAACTCAAAAAGTTAAATCTAGCATTATAGAACTGAGAGCTTGGTAGATTAACCGAGCATGTTTCTCTTCACCGCATCAGAAAACTTGTTAGCAAAGTTTACAACCTTGCTAAAAAAATTGTTCTTGGATCATTGTTTTACAGTGGTTTTCTTTGTTGCGATTTCCACACTGCATTTATAAATGGACTTTATTTTTAAACAGAGATGATGACATTACCAGGTAGTAACACATGTCTTATGAGGAAAGGCTGAGACAGCTGGGGCTCTTTAGTCTGGAGAAGAGAAGACTGAGAGGGGATTTGATAAATGTT
>JANHFX010010133.1:17204-29945 GCA_027560015.1 Chloroceryle amazona | reverse complement strand
TGAGGCCACATCTGGAATATTGTGTCCAGTTCTGGGCCCCTCAGTTCAAGAAGGACAGGGAACTGCTTGAGAGAGTCCAGCACAGAGCCACAAAGATGAGTGGAACATCTCCCTTATGATGAAAGGCTGAGGGAGCTGGGTCTCTTTAGCTTGCAGAAGAGGAGTCTGAGGGGTAACCTCACTGATGTTTATAAATATGTAAAAGGCCAGTGTCAGGAGGATGGAGCCAGGCTCTTCTCAGTGACGTCCAATGATAGGTCAAGGGACAGCAGGTGCAAGCTGGTACATAGGAGGTTCCATGTAAATGTAGGAGAAACTTTTTCACAGTGAGAGTGACAGAGCACTGGAATGGGCTGCCCAGGGGGTTGTGGAGTCTCCTGCTCTGGAGACATTCAGTACCTACCTGGACGCATTCCTGTGTGACCTGCTGTAGGTGGTCCTGCTCTGGCAGGGGGGTTGCCCTAGGTGATCTTTTGATGTCCCTTCCAGTCCCAAACATTCTGTGATTCTCTGAATATTAATTACCTCTTTTTCTGTGGTTCCATAAATAGACAAATATCTCAATTACATTTCCAGCTAGGGCAAAACCCAAAGGAACCAAGGAAAATAAAGTATTTTAAATATGTAAAAATTATGATAGATAAGCTGCCTTGTTCCTTTATCCATTTACTAAAATGCATTTATGTGATATAGAAATGTGTGAGAATACATTTGTCTTAGGCTACAAATCAGACATTTTTTTCCAGACATTAATTTGCACGAATACTTGGTTTATTATGATATGCATACTTAGTCTGGCTAAGATATTGCTTTGGTTTATTAAAAATGCTATTCTTCTCTTACACATTTGTAGCTTACTGCGCTACAAGAGACAAAAAAATAATTCCTCTTTATTTGTCATGCAGGCCTTCAAACCCAAACAAATTAAATAAAGTAAATCTAGCTGAACCAAACAAAATATCAGGAGGGATTTGGAAATGGGTGCTAGAACATAACAATGTTTTTTTTCTTTTTGATCAAAGGTAGTGAATTTGTGCTTGTATTAGGTAAACACAGCTGCTGAATCAAACCCAAACCTGTGTGAAGCCTTGAAGGAGATGTCTCCACTGGAGAAGTTAGGCATCCATGTCATAAGTAGCACCATCTCTTAGGCCAATTACATCCTTCTGTGTGCTCAGAATCTCCAAAGATTTATGGTTTCTTGAAAGAGGCAGAGGCATCCTTCTGCCTTGAAGTTCTCCTTCTGTTGCAGCCGGTGTCGGCAGAGCGTTACTAGCAAGCCTCTACTGGCTATGCCACTCTTCCACTGTCGGTGTTTTTGTGTCCTTCATGAAATTATTTGTCACAGAGCTTGATGTCAAATGTCCAGGACTTTGTATTTGTGAGTCTACTTTGAGGTAGTTTCTTTAGTTTTACTCTGATGGAAACTGACCTTATTACTGGTGTTTTAAACATGATTTAAGTGACCATCTTTTTGGTGTTATATACATGATTAAAAGAGTTTGCAATGAAAATTAAGTTTTATCCATCACAAATTGCTGCATTTGAATTGAGTTATCTAAAATTGCTACTTAAAAAACCCACTTTTAGCTCTTTGGAGTAAAGAAAAGTTGAAATTGGAAGATGGATGATTTGTAATATAGAGAGATAGCTGTAGGCTCTAGGAAGTATATGATCAGCAGGACACTCACATCAAAAATAGCTTTGAGGTTCTTGGCTCCTTTAGTGACAGCAAGGGGGATGGTGTAGGAGGAAGTGGGAGAGTAGGTCTATGTTCCTTTTTTTTTCTTTTTTTATCTGGGAACTTACGCTCTTAAATAACACCACTAGGGGCCACCAAAATGTTTTTTATAGATACTTTTGATTTAGGCAATAGATTTTAATTTGTGTTTTACCAGACAGTGTTCTCATCAGTTGTTTGATAAATACCAACTGTTTAGTCTTCATTTGCAAGGAGGACTCAGCAAAATTTACTTGTTTGTATAAAAACTCCACCACTTTTGTGGAAGGAATATAGATCAGATAAATGTCTACGTTCATATTGAGCTGTTTCTATTGCAAAACAAGTATGAAAGAAGATATATTTTTGTTAAATGTTGAAATTTATGATAGACTGTGATTTTTCTGATTCCCTACTTTTTTTGTTATTCTAAAAACAAGGCATTGCTTTGGTTTTTTTTGTAGACCCACTGTAACTGTAGTTGTTCAAACCTTTCACTTAACAACATCAAAATCTTGGTAAGTATTAGAGGTTTACCCTAAAATATTTCTGTAGGAAAGTAAGGCTCACTTACTCTCAAAACATGAAATGTGAGCTGATAGCCTGGCTGCACTGTACTGAAAGAATATTTTTATTTGCCTCACGGTGACATTGGTTTATATTTTTTTGTCAAGATATATCATTATATGTACTTATGCTTTCAAAATGTTAGACAAGTACATCCTCATTCACTGAGGAGCAATGCATAGAGAGAACTATGTCATTAGGTATAACACCTCCTTGGAAATCAGATCCAAGCTGTAGTTCAAAGAAGCTTTCACCTAACACAGAGGAGACTGTAATTCTGTAAAGGCAATATTATTACTCCAAATACCTCAAATTTTATTTCAGTACATACCAGGAAGCACTTTTCTTGTCAACAGGTCAAGGCAACCTAGTAGCAAGCTCATGACTATGGGTGAGTGGGACATGAGACAGCAGCATCTCCTGCACCAGAGCCTTGGTGTATAGGACCCGTGCAAGAAGAGCTGCTGTCCAAACTGCACCTAAGACTCTTGAAAGGAAGCGAAGTCAAGAACCAGACTGAACTTTGTCAACTGCATAACAGAGTTTAAACTATTTTTATTCACCTGGGCAGATCTAAGACCTGAACGCACTGGGCGTGATTATGAGGCATTATACTTGCAGTTGGATTGTGAGACTCCAATGGTGAATTACCTCTGACAGTGAAAATGGGATACTCTAGAACAGTTAATTAAAAAAAAGTGTGTCATCTTTCTCAGAAGTGTACAAGCTTTCTGCTTTTAGGAGAGAGTAATAGGCTTTGGACCTTTGAGAAGATTTCTGGTAATCATTGGATCTCCTGTCTTCTCGCAGTGTTCTGAGGTAAGGTGGTTCCATCATCATGATGATGCTCTAGGTTGCTCACCATGTGTTTTATAGACAACCCCGGATCCTGTCTTGGGATCCTGGGGACCATCCTGAGGTTAGACAAGTTTCCCAGTCTTGCTTTTAAAAAAGAAGGCATTGAGCAAATCTTTTAGGCTGGTATTACGCTGAACTTCTCTTGGTAATTTAGTCAAATATTTCTGTTTGCCTTCTCTGCATTAAATTCTCCAGTAGAGCACTTACATAATTTGATTATAGTCGGTGTAGTTTCTTGTTGTAAAGCAGAATTGGTCAAGGTTGCAAACAGTTGGAAGTCTCATGATTTTTATAATCCCAGAGATTGTAGTTAGTTATTTTATTTTATTCTATTTTTTTTTTTTTCTTTTTTCTTCCATATTCTTGGAAGGATTTTTTCTTCTTTTAAGAATTTTAGTCAGAGGAAGGAAATACAAGCCTGCACTCTTGTGCATGCACCGCGCCAGTATCTTCAGTTGCCTCATACCAATTTTCAGACAATACAGTCTGCATTTTTTTCCTAACAGTCATTCTAGAAAAAATGCATTGAATTTCAGTTATTCCATATTTTAGACTGTAAAACAAATATTATGAATTCAAGGTCAAACTCTGTTCAAAACTTCTAATTAAAGACCTTGTTCATTTCTTGCTGGAATTTTTGATTATGTACTGAGGTAACTAGATAGAAAAAAAGGACTTCAGTAGCTGTCAGAGAAGAAGTTTGGTGCTAAGTGTTCTTTAAAATCATCCAATTTACATTAATGACTAAGTATGGCCTTTTTTCCTGCTCAGTTCAATAAAGCATTTTGAGCTGAAATTATTAATCTTACAGCAAAATCCAGGTACTTGTCTTTTGAAATATCTTTAAATTAGTAAAATAAACATGCAGAAAAAATACTAGTTTCTAATTTTTAAGAAATATTTAACAATTTAGAAATGAAGAAACTACTATTTAAACTCCAAGTAATTCTGAGTGCATGATGTACTTTACTGTATCAGAAACCTATTTGAAATCAAGCACAGAAATGCTCTACAGTTCCACTTAGGAAAAAACAGAGCTACCTTAGAATACCACATCTCCTGCAACCTTATCAAGTGAGGTTTGCTAATTATAGAGGAAAAAGTCTGAGCTAGTATTTTCATTTCTCTTGCTCTGTAGTTATATCTCAGACTGTTCCCTCATTCAAGTGCACTAGACAGCAGATTCAACTTTTTATCTGTAATCCCATTTGATTATATGAATTTTATTTTTAGGCAATTTTCTTCAAATGCCTATATGCATATGTATATAATAGACATTTTCTAGGGGGAAAGCTTCAATTATTCTCTAAATAATGGTATTTATATACCAAATATAAAATGCTTCTCCGCTTGGGAGGTACTATTTTATGATTTGAAACACCAATAGCATATTTTTGTTGTGCCTTTTAAAGGTACATCGCTTTAAATGTATCTGCATTTAGCCAGTCCTGAGGTTTTATTTTTGCTTATAGTGCCCTCACCTGTAACTTAGGGCCAACTGCAGAACTTCAGCAGTAAAAATGGCAATTTTGTCTTTGAATCGTAGCTGGAGAAATACCTCTCCAAATGTCTTCTTTTGACAGCCAGAAACAGCTACCATGTTTCATATTAGTTTGCATGATGATGCTTGAAACATTACTGTGTTTTTAGCGTACCCTAAACACAGTTTACTCTTATGTCAAACCTCAGTTGTATACTTTTACTCTGTAATGATGCCTGCAAGCACTAATGAAGCAATTCATTCACACTTCAATTTCAAGTACCATCCTTAATTTAACCATTTCTCAAGTTGTGAGATACAACAGCTCAAAGTAGAAAGCAATTGGTGTGGGAGAAACTAAATCACTTTAGATGCTTTTTTGGTGTTTATTCTTCCTTTCCTCACTTCTGTCATCTGCCTGGGTAAAATGTCTCTCTGAAGTTCACAACGATGAGCACATTTTTCAGTAACAGACTTTATTTAGTAAACTTTTCAGAAACAAGAAAACTGGGAGTATTACCAATTTAGTCTGGATGGGTTTGGGGGGGGTTGTTGCACCTTTTTTTTTTTAAAAAAATAAAATCTCTTAAAATTATTTGAACAATTATCCAGTCATCACTTATATCTAACACAAAACTAAGTGGATAGCCCTGTAGGATGTAAGACAGATACTTTTTTCTCATTCTCAGGTCATCTTGGTTTGCTACACAGACAATTACTATACATGCTAATTTGGTTTACACTGTGACACCCAGTTTAGTACACAGACAGAAGGTGACAGCTTCTAAAGTACTCATATTTTTCTAACGCCAGAGCAGGTAAGTGAGTGCAATAGCGTTTCTTTGAGCAGGGAATTTGAATCTGTCAGGATATTGCAATACTAGATTTCTGGCATTCTCTTTCTTTTGAAACTTTTCTTGGCACAATGGTCTTCCAGGCCATGCATCTTCAGGACCCGTGTTGCCAATCAGGCTACAGAAGCAAGGGGGCCACAGTTTTGGAAAGTCAGATGAAAACAAGAAAAGCTTGATTTATTCTAAGTGGCAAGTTCATCATGTAAAAATTCAAGATTTTGGTCCAATGAAAAATGGTGCAAGGTAGGGAGATGTAATGAGGACAGAACCTTCAGATCAATCATTTGCAGGCAGTGTTCCTTAGGTATGTTTTCCTGCCAGGAGCTGACTGCAATTTTGTGATGCTTGTGACTAACTCTTTCTACAAAGCTGAATCCTATATCATGTAAATGAAATCTTGGTCTGTCACATACCTATGCCTTCTGTTTCCTTCCCCACCTTCCCTACAAGGAAACACTTCCATTCATTTCTTTCCTGCTAACATTAATACTTGTTTTACACATCTCTGCCCTGTTAACAGTGGATTGTATTATAAGCCTTGCTTGTGCCCAGTTAGACACTAGCAGGTTGTGGTGAAAGAAAAGTATCCAGTCCTCATGCAGATACATTTCAGGGTGGTGAATGGGGGATAAGGGAGAATGGATATGTGGATTTTTGTATTAATTACTTCATTGCTTCCTGTCTGCTTTATATATATGTGTGAATCTTTACGCACGGTTACTCTTCTCCTCTAATACCTCAGGGTCTTGGGCCAGGACCCCACTGTGCTGAGGCTGTTCCAAACAGCCTTTCTGGTTTTGAAAGCCAAAATTACTGGGATTTATGGGATCCCAGCCAGTCTAAATATAGTTTTCACCATATGTATTCCACTGTCACAAAAATAATTGAATTTCTTGCCTTTTCTTTTTCCTTTGGCTTCTGTTTTTAGTTTTGTTCACTTCTCAATTCTTAAGCATTAGCATTATGATACGATTATCTGAACAATGAAGAGCGAGGAGATATTTCTTCAAAGGCAGCTGTTTTCAATAAATATTTATTTCATGATAGTTCTACTGAGCTTAGGTTTTTCAAAAGGTATCTTTACGTCTTCCTTTTGAACCAATGCACTTAAGCAACTGTTCCTTTCAGTATCAGGCATTATGGCTATCTTCCTCAAAACTCGTTCCAATATACATATTTTACTTTTTTTTTTTTCTTTTCAGAATATGAGGTTATTTTAGAAATTATGTATAAACTGCTAACTACTAATATATGTATGTTTTGTTGTAATAAGCACTGGAAATTTGTATGGGTACAACAGATGGGAAAGGGTCAGTGATTTCTGCTGTCTTGTAATGTGCCTGACATTGTGAAATAGGGAATTTTGATTTGGCCTTCCAAAAATGAAGATTATCAGCCTTTGCAAGTGTTTGAGGTGGGTCGGTTGTAATCCTAAAAGTATTGTCTCTGGAGTTAAGTGCCTGCCTTTGAAAGCCTTGGTGTATATTGAGAGGTTGAATGTTGGGGTTTTAAACACACGAGCATTTGCTAGCGAAGTGAGCTTCTTGTTGATGTGATTGAGTAATGAAAGTTCTTTAGTAACTATTGACCAGAGCAAGCTGCATATAATTTCTGTCCAATGGCTTATATTTAAAAGGAACTTTGACTGCAAGCATCCGGTTTAAGAAGATGACATTCTTATAGCTGAATAGGAAATATATAAAAAAAAAAAAGCCCATTTTTTGGATTCAGATGTAAAATAACTGTGCTTTTTGTGTGTTCATCTGCTCATCTGTGTCTGCCTTTGTAGCTACAGTTTCTGTAATATATCAGCTACTGGAGCTGCCAGTTGTGATGGTATTTCAACTACAGCAGCATTTTGTTTCTTCTGTCAATGAGCATTGTTACAACCAGCTTAATGAAAACTTTCTGTAGGATATTCTTTAAGGGCAAGAATCCTTCTATGCTGAGTCTCAAAGAAATAAAATATTTATTTTAAAAGTGTCAAAAAATTGTAAAGGTCTGATTTTTTAGAAGGACACTTTTTTCACTGTGATAATAATGTGTTTTCGTAGTTCTCATGGTGTATCAGAATGATGGATTTCAGCAAGACACTGGTCTAGTTAATAACATTCTTTAAGAAATGATGCATTCTGGTTTTTACCTCCCTTCGTAAACAAATTAATTTTAATTCACCTGCTTCTATTTCTGATTTGTTTTATTATCTTTTCTTGGAAGGACAATTTGAGCTAGTATAGCTGTTTTGGATGTTATCATCTATTGCAAGGTTCCACAAAATAGTGAAGTGGTGTTATGTGATGATTGAATGTACTGGCAGAATAACTCTTGCCAAGGACATGCATGCTTTTTAGGACTTGATTTATATTGGCTTTTAAGTTCCAAGAAAATGTCATTTTCCAGAATACTTGTTTACAGTATATTAAGTGAAGCAGACCTTCTGAAAATGGCAACGTATTTTTTTTCTGTTTCCCCTACCCTAAAAATGTTCAATGAGCAATTTCTTAGGCAATGCATAATATTGTGCTTTTACTATCTTTGTTTTGGTGTCAAACTTACCATAGATTATTCTGGTTC
Organism: Chloroceryle amazona; assembly: GCA_027560015.1. Taxonomy (NCBI): domain Eukaryota; kingdom Metazoa; phylum Chordata; class Aves; order Coraciiformes; family Cerylidae; genus Chloroceryle; species Chloroceryle amazona. The sequence continues at coordinate 21,892 of JANHFX010010133.1, read as the reverse complement.
ATGATGATCAGAGGGCTGGAGCACCTCTCCTAGGAAGACAGGCTGAGAATTGAGCTTGTTCAGCCTGGAGAAGAGAAGGCTCTGGGGAGACCTTATAGTGGCCTTCCAGTACTCAAAGGGCACCTACAGGGAAGCTGCAGAGGAACTTTTTACAAGGGCGTATAACAATAAGACAAGGGGTAATGGCTTTAAACTGAAAAAGGATAGATTTAGATAAGATGTAAGGAAGAAATTCTTCATTGTGAGGGTGGTGAGAGACTGGAATAGGTTCCCCAGAGAAGCTGTGGATGTCCCATCCCTGGATATGTTCAAGGCCAGGTTAGATGGGTCTTAGAGCAACCTGGTGTAGTGGAAGGTGTCCCTGCCTATGCTGGGGGAGTTAGATGATCTTTAAAGTCCGTTCCAAACCATTCTGTGGTTCTGTGATTCTCAGTTATCGTTTCTTACAGAATGAAATAGTTTTTCCTGAGTATTACTCCTAGCTTTTATCAGTGTTTTGTACTTTAGGCAGTAAAGTCTCATAAATATATCTGACTTACATAGAGACAGTTATTTTGTAAGCAATCCTTAATGGGAACCATCATTAATAATAACCCCAACTCTCAGATACTAAAAATAATTCTGAAATTATGTATTGTAAGATTTTAAACCCACATATTAAACTTCTAATGATTAAAAAAAAAAAACACCACAGTATATAAAATAGGAAACAGTACTGGCTAATTGCTTATTCATTAATGCCAAACTTTTGAACCAAATGTTCTGAAGACCAGCATGTGTTTCTCACCAGCTCAATTTCTACATATGTAACTGTGACTGGATTTCTCTCTGCTTCACTGTTATAATTGCTTCATGCAAGTCTCTGACATTTCTTTCAGTCCATAGTATAAGATACTGAAAGTGAGCTCAAAGGTAAGATATTCTCACATAGTCACCAGTGTGTGTGAAGCCATCAATTAAGTGCAATTTATCTTAATTCACCCGAATCCATAGTTCACCAGTGTGTTTCTGTATCTCTAGTTGACTTCTAGGAACTATTTTATTTATTTATTTTTAATTGTTTTGAGGAAATATCCCTCAACTGAAAATTTAATTTGGTTCTCAGACTGTTAAAGTTAGATGTAAGCAGAAACTTTTTAACACTGTTTTTAATCCACATCTTGCCTCCTCTCATTCATTTTATGTAAATCAAACTTGAGCTGACATTAGAAAGTTCAAGTACTTCTAAGTATGCTTCAGCCTGAGTAGACATTTCTTTAACCAACAGTTGGACTCAAACTATTAAAAAAGCCCCATCAAATATCTTACAAAAAAACAAACCGTTAAGAAACTTTGGTATTATTTGAAAGGAGTAACACAATACAGACTTTTTCTTCAGGATGTAACTTTAAAAACAAATATATTATATTCTATTTGTTATATTATATTTGCAAATCTCCTTTCTGAATTATTCTATATACTTCTTGTCCATGACTGAGAAAGCATTTTCTTCATGGTTTTGAGTAGCTATTACTTACATTTTCCTTCTGCCTTTGGTTCTCCCCTCACACCCCCTTCTCTTTTTTCCCTTCTTTTTCCATACTACTTAAGACAAATTTAGTATTATTACTTGATACAAGGCTGGGGGTCCAAGTTTTTAAACACATTCTTTTGGAGAAAGATGCCACAAGTCTCATCGTTTAAGCCATTTTTTATATAGGACAGTTATTTCAGCATAGGTAATTTTTGGACATAAATTGGTAATGGTTTTCATTAAAATTACTGCAAAATGTGCTCTGACCCATCATAACAGAAAAGCAGAAACCATGTGTAAGAAAGTATTTCATTATCTTTTTCTCATGTTTCCTCTTGCACAAATAAATTTGCAAGAGAAAATAACGAGCAGCTTTCCCTCCACTGCCTCAAAAGAGATAAACATTTTTAAACACATTTGAAATAAATTTGGGGTACTGTAATTGGCAGCTATTTGGGGTCTGATCTATCAAATACATTGACATTTTGCCATTGATTTCTATGAGAAGTCACTTCATTGGTGCTATCACTGTAATAAAAAAAGGTACTTGTTAAGAAGTGGGCTGACTCAAAAGAGGTTTTCAACATCATAGCAGGTATAAATATGCAGTTTCTGTGTTGTCTTACACAACCTAATGATTGAATCTGAATATTTGAAATAATTGGGAAAACAGGTCAGTGAACAACCAAAACAACATTCATGTGCCAGCATCATTTCTAGTTTATAATGAGGGGGTTTCCTCCACAGGTTGCTTAGATGGATTCACTGAATCTGTCATTAATTTTTACTTGTCCAATAACATCTTCTTTGAAGAAGGAGCAGAAAGATAATTTGATCTGATTATTGCTTCTGTTTCCAAAACTAATTAGCTCTCAACTACATTATAATTTCTTCTAGATATTACTTTTATTTGATGATGGGATAATACTTGTATGCTAATCAGAACTAAGGTCACTGTCCCTGTAGTTCTTCATGGCTTTAATTCACTGCTCAGGATATTTTTCCTTTTCTGGGACAGGTCTTTATAAGTGCCTGCTGCTACCATCCATAAAGTAATCTGAAGAGAGGCATATAGAGGAAACTATAACTGCCCTGAATGCATTACTACTATACTGAGGTCAGTCAGTTGCTACACGGGAGAGCCAAGATAGGACCACAGTACCACAGATCCTCACAGGACCTGTCCTGTGGTATGATGATAGTTCTTGTGCCAAGTATTAATGAACTCCAGAGCAGAGGTCATACCATTACAAGCCCTGTACTTCAGAAGTCATAACTGAGACTTGAGTCAGACTATGCTATATCTTCTCAAAAAGCTGAGAGCACATACTGGGTGAATCAAGACCATTTGCTATAACTTTTATTTTTCAGCTTTGCTTTCTGAAGGGAACGTAGTAGCTGATCTAGAAATGTTCACAATTTGAGCTACAGAATAACACTTGTGAACATATTACAGTAGTATGAAAATTCCATGAGTCCATAGCATCTTCTTTCTCTCAATACAAAAGTCTAAATTATCCTACGTCCATGACATTGCCTTTGAAATATCCTTGCTATTTACATGTGATACAAAATATTTACAGGTTGTCTCTGGGACATTCATTTAAGTAGGTTTCCATTGATTTAAAAAATGCAACAATTTAAATATTTATGAAGCCTTTGTGATAGACTATTACAGTCATAGACTTCCAGTAGCATTAACAACTTCTGTGCTAAGTTTTCAGACAAATTTCAGAAGTTCAGGTATAGAAGGCAACTGTCTCTTACAGAGCACTAGACATTGTATTAAAATATATATAGCTTTATAAAGCCATTCACTTGGGAGGACATTGTGGCCTCAAATTCTTCTTTTCTGCCTTCCATCACTGTGGCTACAGGGAAAGCAGGGTCAGCACAATGATCCAGCTGATTAATCTACTAAAACTAGCACCATTTTTTCCATTGGATCAGTGAGTGCCTCTGACTCTCCCTAAAGCTGCTGGTCATTGGAAGAGCAAAGCAGTGCTCAACTGAAGGAGCTGGAGATTAGTGATTAGGCCAGCATAAAATGGAACTGCATCTTGGCCAGGACCTGTATATCTATGTAAACAAACACAGAACAAATGCAAATAGTAATATGCTCTTGGCTAAGACCTTTCATCTCCTCAGTAAATGAAATCATGTCTTCTGTGATCAACAAATTACATTTCTATACCTTTAAAGACTTTCAAAACAAATTCTTGTTCCTGGCTCTTCATTACTGGACCTTACCACTTGCCCTCTCCAGTCTTTTAAACTTGAGAACAAGGTGCACGAAAGGGGAGAAGCTGTTGGTACAGCATTGAATGTCTCGATGGAAGAGTACGCTGATTAATCACTGACATTTCTTTTGTGCACTGTAGTCTCATCTCCTTGGCAATTCCTTTTCTTTCTACAGCACTGTTATATGTAAGTGGGAAACGGCTAGATGTCTCCAAATTGCTAGTCCACTTTTTAATTTGTAGATGTTGGTTTTGTTGATAGGTAAGCAATCTGCTGTGAACTTTTCTCATTAAAATGGCTTGTAACACAGGCAGATGACAGTATAGCTTGAATTTACACCTTTTATTTCAAGGCTATGTCAGAAGAAGACGACTTACTGGTTTTCTGCTACCTAGAATAGTAGCCTTTTATATGCTAACATCTTAAACTCTGCATTCAGATGAAATTTTATTTGAACGTAAGGAAAACCATCTTTCAGCAACAATAGGAGAATAATGCCGAAAGTCAGTTTCTTCTCTGGCCAAAAATCTTCTTGATAGTTATTTTATGATAACCAGAATAATCAGAATCAGAATAATTTATAGGCAGCGTGGACAGATCACAATTTCAGAAATGACCAGCATATGTGATGCCTCGATTTTTGTATAACTAAATGCTCAAGTGTTGCCACCCATGAACATTAGTTCGAGTATTTTTTCTCTTAACATCTCTTTCTTTGTTCACTAGAATAGAAATATTCATGTTTTTCACATATGACTTCTAAATGTGAAAGTTTGCTGTTATTAGACTGCAAAGGCAGTTTCCCTGTCAAGCAAAATCATTCATTTTGTGAATAAGATTGGCTTCATCTCTATTTCCTTGTCCTTACTAAAAAAAAAGGATGTTATTTCTTTCCAGCAACTGTGCTACTCTGGAATCGCTTGTATTTTTCTGA
>JANHFX010010125.1:11714-26623 GCA_027560015.1 Chloroceryle amazona | reverse complement strand
GTGACCACGCTCCAGCCTCACTCCCCTCTCCTGGCTGGAGGAGCTGGACAGGGGCCCAGGTTGGGGACAAGGAGGCAAGGTGGGGACAGCAGCCAGTTCTTGTGCCCAACAAAACCTCTCCCAAGGCACGTTTTGTGGCGGACACCGCTGCAGGAAGGACAGCCAGCAGAGGCAGCAGAGCCTTGGGAGCCCAGCTGGGCAAACAGCCCCTCAGGAGTTGCTCGTGGCCACATCAAAACAACTCCAGAGGGCCACGACCCAGGGATATGGTGGCAGTTCCTTCTCCGCCAATAGAGACCGACCCAGCTGGCAACACCTGCAGGGAGTGGTGCCAAGAGCCTAGGGACAGAAAGGCATCAGCAAGCTTCACACAGAGACTTCTCCAGCCACCCCAGGTCCTCCCCAGGTGGCTGCAGACTCCCAGAGGAGCCAAGCAGAGGGAGTGTTCCAGCACACGCTGTCCAGGAACAGGCACCAGGCTGCTGCCATTGCTGCGGGGACAGCAGGGGAGGGCTGCTGCCGGTGAGCACCACAGGCCCTCAGGGAGGGCAGGGGACAGCCAGCAGCTGCCCACGTGGATGTGCTGCATCCGTGAGTGCTGCAGCTGCGGGCACGCAAGTGCCTGTGCAGATGGGTGGTGGCTGCAGCCGTACGCCCCCGGCAGCTGGGGCGCGCTCTGGGAGGGCTGGTGCCCTCACACCACAGCAGCTGCCCCATGCTCAGGAGCATCTGTGTGAGAGTGAAGAGCTTTCAGCACTGCCCCTGTCCTGCCCGCTGCTGCCCAGGTGCAGGCAGCCTGAGAACTGCAGGGTCTGGCTGAAAACCCACCCGGAGCTCCCAGGGTTCAGGGGGCCGATGTCCTGGAGCAAGCTTGGTGTCACCCTCCTCTCTCGGGACAGGGTGGGCAGTCTCCAGGGGAGGTTTTCTCCTTCACTACGGGCATCCCTGGTGCTGCCTGCGCTCCCTCCCCAGCAGCAGGCGCTGCCCCGCGCACACAGCGAGGGCCGGACTCAGGGCCCCGCTCCCCATCCTGATGCCCGACCCATCGCGCGGTTCAGCCCATCCCCCTCCCTGAGCGCACCAGCAGCAGCGGCATCAGAACGGCCACTGATGTTTCATGTCCCTCGCCTGGCTCACACCGGCTGCCGCACGCCCTGCGCGGCTCAGAGCCGCCGGCAGCACAGAGCGAGGCAGCCTGCGGCACACGGAGCGCCCGGGAACAGGGAGATCTGCGAAGACAATCCCGGACGGCTGAGCCGAACAGCCGCACAAGGTGGTGCTTGGGCTGGCCGAAGCCTTGGTTTACTGCAGAGCGCTGTGGACGTGCACTAAACTGGTAGAGCAAGAGCTGCGCTGGTTTCCACTGGGAGCCCAGGCAGTGGCAGTTCAGGCACCCAAGTCCCTGCCGATTTCGTACCCCGCAGGCTGCGAACGTCCACCCAAACCTCTTCTCGGTGAAGGTCTCTCTGGCACCAGGGAAGAGGGTTCCCATCAGACACCTCATTTCCACTCAGAGTGAAGGTCCCTTTTTGGGAAGGGCTTTTCCCCTTCCGCTTTTTGCCCCCTTCTTGCTTTGAGACCTGCCTGAAGTGCAGCACAAGAGGGGGATGCCCCACTCGGGGCTGGCTCCGCATTCACTGCTCCCGGAGGTGAGGAGGGTTAGAGGCCCGTGAGATCAACGATGGCTTTAATAAAGATGGCGTCATCACGCACGTAGGAGTTCTTGGCTTCCATCACAGAGACGGGGCAAAACAGGGGGCAGCCGCTGGCAATGTTCATCTCTGTGATGGGGCGCTGGAAGGAGGAAGATGTCACGTCGGGTCGGAAGGCATCGATGATGTGCTCCCGGTTGTTCTGATCCAGAAGCATCAGGGTTACCTGCGGGGAAACGTGAAAATCCAGGAGAGCAGCTGAATAAACGCACACACAGAGTCAGCCCAGAGAAGCCTGTGAACCCTGCAAGGGCCGGCGCAACCACAGCCACGTCACGCGCCAAATCTGAGCGGGGTCAGCAGAGAACACAATCTCGGTGACATTCTGCAGAAACCTTCCCACATCCGGCCCTGTCGCTGAAACGGGCGCGTGGCAGCAGGGGGCTGTCAGACCAACCCTGCAAACCTGCTCACCCCAGCAATGATCCCTGCACGTCCTTGCAGGGAAGAGGTGCCGTCCCCCGGCAAAAGAAGGTGGCCCCTCTCTCTACATCAGCACTTTGCTTGCCCAGCCTTGAAGTGTTTTGCAAACCCGCAACATCTCGGAAGGGCAATCGGAGCTTCTGAGGCCGAGTGTCGCCTGTGCCCCGAGCGCTGAGGCCATGACAAACACCCCTCACCCGAATTCCCTCCGAGGCTCCGCTGGCTTCCGAACGCGCTGCTGCTCTCCTGCCACGGCCTCTGCTGCTCACGCCCCTGCCCTGCAGCACTCAGTGCTCTTGGGGAATCCCCAGGGAAACCATCATACGAGTCCTTCCTCTTTCTGCTCGCTAAGCGGGCCAGACCAACGGCAGCCAGGAGCTCCAGCGGGTGCATCGCTGGGCAGAGTGGGCTTCGTCCCAAACCTACCTTCTGATTGAAAGGCCACCGCAGAAGCGCGTCGTTGGGTCCCTTCATCACCACGAAGAACAAGGACAGATGGGTCCCACGCCCAGTGCCATCCCCATTCAGGTAAACTCGCAAACACATCTTGTAGCCATACTTGCTCGTGTAGAAAGCTGTCAGAGAGTGGCAAAACGGGCACAGTGAGCATCAAACCCAGCAAAGCCTGGCACCAGCAGCTTCCTTTGAGGACTCTGGTTTGGAATCTGGAAGAAACCCAGTCTGGTTCTTAACACACCCGCACCATGGAGGTGGTCTGGTAAGCTGCCAGGTACAACCACCAGTCAGATGCCATCTCAGCCTGGCCTGAGCACAGCCCGAGGTCAGGCGGTCACGAGCTCCCGGTCCAGTCGAGATGCAGAGCGCTGTGGCGCAGAGCAGGGTGCTGCCAGCCCCTCAGGGTCTCCCCACCACCACTGCGGGCACAAAGCTGAAGCTGGAGCTCTGCTGGGAGCTGGGTACTTCCCCCTGGATCCCCTGCCCCAGAGCTGCTGGTTGTGCCACACATGACAGCTAAAGAAGCTGCAGGTCATGGAGAAATGCTGCTGAGCAAGAACAAAACCACCCCCAAACCTACCCGTCTGGGGCAGACCATCCTCAGTGCCCACTGCACCCTCTCCATAAGCTGGCTGCCTCTGATGCAGAGGCTTGACCAAGTGAGCTTTGCTTGCCCCTAAGGACAGGAGATCAGGACTGGTCTTTTACTGTGGGACTTGGTCTGCTTTGCTGAACAGGCAGATCAGCACTAGTGGAGAGGGACTGTGCACCACTGCAAGGTGAGGAGCAAGGCATCGAGGCTTTGTCACCTGCATCCCTCCTGGCACTCCCCAGCTCATTTCCTCTAGTCCTTCCTCTCCATCTGCTTCTCCCAGAGGCTTTCAGGGCAAATGCCACCCTCTGCTAGTCCAAGCAGCACAACCTCACTGCCCACCCAGGGCTTCTCAGAACCCCTGTAACCCTGCAAATGTAAAACCAGGCAGGGAGTGACAGCAGGATGTCTGCGCAGTCATAGGAGTCCCCAGGAAAAGGCACCGTGCAGCCAGTGTGCTGAACACCTTCCCTGCCAGCCTGGAGCATGCACCGAGCATCCTGTTTCCCACACAAAGGCAAAGCCCCTCGAAGCAAAGCAAGAGCCCAGGAGGCCATCCCCCAGCGTCTGCTGGCCAGCAGCGCATGGCCTTCAGCAGGAGCTTCACTTTGCACCCTGCTGGTTCACCACCCAACGAACCTTTCTCGGCAGGCTTTGCCTTTTTGAACTCTTATGATTTGGCCCTTTGCGAAATCCCGTGGCAATAGCTGTGTCCTCACAATGCCAGCAGTTGGTAACACTACTTCCTTCTCTTTGCTCTAACACTAACTTCATTTGGTAATTCCTCGCCTTCCTATGTAAAGGTAGAACGAACAATTGCACTTATTTCCCGTTTTCACCCTATCTGCAGCCTTGACCTCTCCCCTCCCAGCTGTCTCCTTCCCCGACTCAAGAGCAACAGTCTATTTGCTTCACTTATGAAGCTAGAAACAACCCACCTCCACAAGAAACCTTTCTCACTCTAATTTTCTCAGCTGAAGCACCACCAGGAACGAGGATCTCTCATCTAAACAACACAAGTGACTACTGTAGGAAAAAAAGGCCTTGAACTTTGCACGTGCAAGTTAAAAAACAAAAGCCCTGCCTTTTCCAGAAGCAGTCCCAGCATGTGGCAGAGGCTGCCCTCCCCCTCCAACCCTCCAGCCACACACCAGATTTTCATGAGCAGGTTGCAGAGAGCAACCAGCGACACAAAATATAGTCCGGTGGCCCACAGAGTAGTCCCTCCTGTGAGGGAAGTTTACAAAAGTCTTGGGTGCTGCCTTTGCTGCCCCACGCTGCTGCCAGGCAGGATGGAGACTGGCCTGCGGGCAGCATGGAGGAGCAGGGGGCACGAGCGACCAGGAGCTGCAGTTCTGGAAGGGACTGTGCAGTCAAGAGCATGGCCGAGCAGATGTCTGGGCAGATGAAACCTTGTGTGCTCCTTTCAAGAGTTTCAAGGTTTCACTCCTTTCCCTCTCCTGGGCTGAGTCTGATACTTTATCCTTCCACCAGCTGAGCTGATTCTCCTACAGAGAGAACAAAGCGCAGCCTGCTGCGAGGAGCCCGGGTGGCATCAGCCCATGGAGGGCCAAGGAGCCCCCGGGCTGGGGCACAGCGCCGGGACACCCCTGGGCAGGCAGGAGCCAGCAAACTGCAGCCTCTGGGGCCGTGCAGGTCTAGCAGCTCCCGAGCACAGTGCAGCAAGCGGACAGGGTGCAAGATTTAAGGGCCTCTCTTTAAGCTGAACGGAACAGATCTGAAGCAGGCTTTGGGAAAAGGAAGGAAGCGCTGCCCTTCCCGGACAGGGTGGAGCACAGGGGCTCCCCATGGCTGCGCTGACTTGTAGAAGGAAATGCAAACTGCATCTGCACAGCTTCAGTAGCTGTTCAGCTCCCTCGAGAAGGGGGATCCTTTCTTCTTTTAGTTTTCCAAGAGAAAAAGGGCTCAGAGCAGTCTTCACCCAGAAAACAGATTTTAAGAATCCAATTGCTTTTATCTTGTGGCCCAGCCAGTCTCCTTTTTCAGAGCCCCGGGGCACGGGCCTAAGGACAGTGCTCCAGGTCTGCACACAGCCCTGGCCGTTCGGAAAGAGCTCTCCAGCACACTCAGAGCTCAGCCACCCCTCAGACAAACTCCCCTCCTCAGCCATTGTCATGAGGTGAGCTTCCCACTGATGTGTGAAACCCTGTGAAGAGCTGGTTTCATCTGACAGCTGCAGCCTGGGAAGTGCTTTCATTAGCAGAGAAGCTGAATCATAACCTACTGCTGCTCACTCCCTGGGATTTTCTTTTTAAGAACAGAAGCGGCGGTGTCAGGCTGGGGCCGTTCTGCAAGGAAAGCCCCATCCTCTAACAGATGTTCAAGCACTTCCCTAGGTATGGTCTGGGCTTTCTTTAGACACTGCCTCCTGCAACATCATGCTTTATCCACTACAGTATATTTCTGTGGCTCTGATATGTGTTTCCTCCCCTCCTTAGCCATCCTGCTGGTTTCATGAAGATTTTAGCTCTCACTCAAGGGTCATGCAGGGCTATTCTGGAGCTAGGAGGGCTGCATTCTCTGCTGTGAGAAATTAAAAAGGTCTTAGGCAATCAAAAAAAGCCCCTCTTTCAGCAGCAGCTTCATTTAGACCAAGGCTAAAACCAAAGTGGTTGAGACTCTCCAGGGAACAGAAGTCCCTCGGAACAGCCAGCACCTCCCCCACTAAGAACACCGCTACGAATCCCACGCCCCGCTGAGCTGCAAAAGGCTCTTGCAAATCTGGCAATAACCTGGAGAGAAGATCGCAGGAGAGTGGCCTGTGATCGCCTCCTGACGCTTCCTGGCAAATTCTGTTATCTTCCAGATGAAAACACCATCGTAGGTGGAAGCTTCCATGTTGCGCAACTTCTCTTCCATCTCAGCCATGGCCAGATCCTTGAGTCCGATGCTTCTTTCCAGCTGCCGGACCTGCTCAGTGGGATACACGGTGCAGCCTGGTTAGAAACACGCACTGCTGTGAGACCCAAGAAAGCCAGAAGGCACCAGCACACCCTTCGGGAAGACTTTAGTGAGAAGCTTTCTCCAGAACTGACAGGGGTCACAGAAGGGAGAAATTCAGCACCGTAAACCAGTTCACTGAAGCCTCCTTTGGAACTCTGTCATTCTGGAAAAGACACACGGGTACAGCTCAGTGCTTGAGCTGGAAACTTCCCCACAGCAGATGGAAAAAGCCTGCCAATGAGCAGCTCTGTTACATTAGCAGCACAAGAAATGAGGACGGGAGGAAAATAAAAACACCCGAACAACCTAGCACTGTGGCAAAGCTCGACTGAGAAGGAACCACCTACACAGCTGGAAAGGTCTCCAGAGGGTTAATCACTCCTGGCTAACAGAGGGTCACGCCAGTTTTGGCAGCTCCCTCGCTGAGGGCGCAGAGCTACGCTGCAAACTGCACAACTCCCAGCTGCCGAGGCACAGAGGCAGCGCTCAGCAGACTGGGCTGGAGCATACTGGTGGGGACAGCTTCTTCACACCCCCAGACCACGCTCGGCAGAATGCCGGAGCACAGCATCGATCATTACTCTCCTTTTGAAGTGTCTGGGAGGTGAGCAGCCCTGCAGAGAGATCCAGTGAAATGCTGGGTGCTCTGTCTCAGTGGAAAGATTCACCTGGGAACATCATCGCAGTGCCTGCATAACCACTATTAACAGAGATCTGAACATTTCAGGCATTTCAGTTTAATTCCCATTTGTCCCAGGAAGCTTTTGAGGGTTGGGCACAAACACAAAGAATATTTAGTTCTGCCTTCAAATCTGTGCAGTTTCAGGACTGGGCGGTGAAGCTTTACTGGCCAATAACATGGAAAAGGAACTGAAAAAGTCTCTGCTCACAGTGCTGGAGAGCCCGTCAGTGGTTACACACCTTGCTACTCAGGGTTTCAATCTTCTCCTGGTCTAGCCGATGTTGGCGACTGTAGGCTTCTGCTGTTAGAGACACTCTTTCCACCTCCCGATTGAGCACGCAGACAATGTTCTCAAAGGTCACCGTTTTCCTCTCAAGGGCCTCACACCTTCCCAAGAGCTCCAGCGACCTGGAGAGCTCCGACTCCGAGCACAGAGAGTTCTCTGCCAGTAGCAGGGAGTTATTTTGCGATGAGGAAAGGGCAGGAAGGGGCTTTAGGTCTCCAGAGCCAGCCTTAAGGCTAAGAACAAAACTCAGCAGCATGTAGAGATGCTCTGCCAAACACTTGCTTTCATGTTCTAGCAGCTTTTCATTTTCCACCTACATGAAGAGAAATACATCCCCCATTCAGCAAGCTCAATCTACGCTGTCACCAGCCACAGAACAAATTCCTCCTCCCGAGGTCACAACGTTAGCTTTGAATTATAAAGGGGAAAAAAACCCCAAGATAGTTAAAAATCCTGGTCTGGGTGGGCTGGGGGTGTTTGGTTTGTTACAGAAATGCTGCAAAGCACATACCATGATGGATCCTTAATGCTTCCCAGCTACACACACTGACCTACTCTGTCCCTCTCCATTACCCCCCAAACGGGCTCTGTTGGATGGACTTAACAGCACCGAAGGACAAAGCCTTGCACAATCCCCGTGAGGAGGAATTTACATGAACATCACCAGTAGGAGCTGGGAAAGCTACGCCACATGGAGAAATATGGCCTGGTGCCAGTTCTGTGCTGACAGCAGCGTAAGCACCACACCTCAAAGCACTCGGGGCATTCCCCAAGGAGGAGGAGGTTTCCTTCCACATTAAGTTCATTCTCTGGACGTCAAATGAAGTTAAGCTCCATCTGCAAAGGGTTTGAAACATCACTTTGTTCAAATATCTGAGTGGAAACATCTGTAACAGGTTGGCCAATAGCAGTCTGCAGGTCAACTCTAACACTGGAACTGAAAACAAGTCCCAGGGTAAACATCAAGAGACGAGCCCTTACCACCTCAGCACATCCAACAAGCTCAAATCTGCAAGGCACTTTCGATCTGCCACAAGTCTTCACATGGTCCCGAAACTAGAGAGAAAGGAAGGCAACGTTAGATCTTATGTGTCCCCAGCAGCTCCCTTTCCATCTTGCTGACCTCTCGGAAACTGAAGACAATCTCAAGAACACCCCAGACATTTCTAATCATCAGATGCCAAGGACGTGGTTAAGCCTGGGCACCTCCTGCCATTAGGTATGACTCTCACTGTCGTGCCAACGTAGCGCTGACACCTGGAAGGAAGTTTTATTTCTCTTTCTCTTGGCAGCCAGGATCCCTCACTGCTGACCTGCGTGTGCAAGACAGAAAAAGCAACCGGCACAGGTATGCTGAGCAAACAGCTTCTCTGAGGGCAGAGGAAGGAGAGGTGTAAGGAACACCCCTATGAAGCAGAGAGCCATTTAATTGTTTGCACTTCATGTAACCCCGGTCAGTTGGCATTTTCACTTCCAGCTAAGTACTGTAAATACAGAACAAAAAGCTTCCTGCTGGTCCTGACAGAGTGCTTACAGCAATTACTGCAGATCCAGCTGTGCGAGGGAAGATGCTCTGCCGGGTCCAGCAGCCCCTCCCGGGGGTGCCCAAGGACCACCTCGGCCAGCTGGCCTGGCAGCTGCCATCAGAAGCCAGGTCAGCGGGGGGTATTTCCACGGAGAAGTGCCACTAACGCCCAGCTGCCGAGATGGCTCCTTTGGGTTCCCACACGGGGCGTGATTAATGCTATGAACCCTGGCACATTATCATCTTGGGATTCATATACCTCTCATCATCAGATATCAGCGGTCTGCTCTGAACAACCACCATACTCCACACCTACATCTGCTACAACAGACATCAACTGAAACTGGTTTTAAGGCACTTCTTAAGCAGCTTCTAGATCCATCTGACTCGCTTGGTGAGTCGGGTTACTGAGTTACAGCAGCTGCGGCCGATCGACAGCAAGTTTGGAAAGGGATAAAAGGGGGACTTCACGTTAAACAGAGGAGAGATCACTCTGGGCATCCTACCAGCCCGGTCTCTAGCCGGCAGATGAGCAGATCTGCATCCCAAGACCCCAGCACAAAGCCCTTCCTTGCCCACTTTGACGAACTCTTTGCTCATCGTTTTGATGCTTCTGTCCCCCCCGCCCAGCTGCAAGGGTCTTTTCCAACAGGGCTACTAAAACTATTTGCCTGTAGCACGCAGGACAGTCTCAGATGAATGTGCATTTTAAGACGTTTCCCAAAACTTTGATTTTCAGACTTCTTAGCCTTGTCACGCCCAAGGAACCAGCAACAAGGGAGTCACAGAGTCATTAAATCATTTAGGTTGGAAAAGACCTTTAAGATCGAATCCAAGATCTTACAGATATGGATTTGATTGCAAGATTAATTGGAAATAAATTGTCCTATCTGGAGTTGGCTTTCCTTTCCATAACTGCAGCCGTGGTTGACAGAGTTGCTTTACATAAGACGTTAAGTACCCTGAAACCCACGAGGGTGCTCTTCCCATGGAGACTCTGCAGCCAAGCTGGGCAAACACCCCGCTCGGAGGGCGCTGGCATCAGCAGCGCTGGCGCAAACCCACCAGTGCCGATGAGTCGAGTGACTCACACCCAGCCACTGCTCTGAGCCTCACGGAAAGGTCACATCTGTACCGGTGGCTGCTGCTTATTTGTTTCCCCCCCTCCACTCTGCAATGGTCTCAGTTTTCCTCCTCGCTTCGAGCACAGTAGTGTCAGCCCACGGGGACACTGAACGCCCCCGCGGCTCCCCGGCAGTCGGATGGATACCTTCTCCCTCGGAACCTTATTCCCACAGCCTTCGCAAGTCAGCGGAAATTCAGGGCAGACTTCGTCATGAGCCTGTAAAAGAGGCGACAGAAGAACATTAGTATGATGAGTACAACTCATCTGATCCTCTATCACGGACAAGTGCTGCGTTCTGCCAACCTAGACTCAAATCCTGACTGGCGCTGATCATTCTGCTTGCTGACTCATTTGGGCAACCTCCAGGCTACCAGAATTTTGGGTGCTTATGTAGCTTCTGCCTCGCTTTAAAAGCTGCCATAATCATTAAAAAACCCTAGATTATTGCTTTGATGGACAAGGTAATCAACAGAAAGCTCCATTTATGGCTCTGCCAGGAAAATACGTGTTCGGGTAGGTTAAGTGAAGTCAGGCACTATCTCAGCAAGATAATTTGTGTAACTTTTCCACTGTAGTGGTTATCAGTCGGCTGAGGTATGAACCCAGAGCCTACACATTACACACTGCCTGATGGTATCTTCACAATCAAATCAGAAAAAACATTTTTCATCAAGAAAGAAAATTATTTTAGAACTGTTTCATTTAATAGCCCCTGGACACAAGCACCCTCCCCTGCAGCAAGAGCACCCACGCTTTGTTTGGTGGCCAGAGGAGCAGCAAAAGTGATCAGGGCAACATGATACTCTGTCCTTGGCAGATACCGGGGCCAGCGATACTGGCTAAATTGGAAATGCTGAAACATGCCTCTGCGTTCTGTGTCACTGCTTAAACCTTTTCTTCACACACCAACCAGTTGAAACAAGGCATTGTAAATGCCATGAATATGCAGTTCAAAATTCAGATCAAAAGATAAGTGCACTGAAGTCTCTTTCCATCACAGTAACAGGAAAAAAAACCCAAAGCATTTATAAAGCATTCATCTGAAACCTGATGCTTTGAAACCTTGGTCACATTTATTCTTTATCAAGCCAAGTTACTGTCTTGGTGGGGGAAACCTGCACAGACTTAAATACTGTTACCACATCAGAAACTGGAAAGTGAAACCCCTTAGTGGCTCAGGTTTGGCTTCTTAGTTACTCTCTCCTCCATGCCCTTCAAATGAGCGTTCAGGAGTCACAGCCGCCCTGTGCTGTCCCCAGAGGAGTGACCAGGCAGCTGGCACGGTGCGGCTGGGGCCGGGCAGCGCTGCCTGCACGGACACCCTGCCTGCGGAGGAGGTAGTGTTCCTGCCTTCATCCCACGCGCTCGCAGGAGCCCTTTCTTCTACCCACCTACTGCTCTCATGTTCTAGAAACACCAGATAGCATCTTCCCCACGACCCACAAAATGCTGGCATAAGAACAGACAGCCTGGTGAAGGAAGGAAACTTCACTGTAGAGACAGCTATTTAAAAAGGGAGTATTTAAAACTTATGTCCTCCTGTGCCAACATGCCGGGCATGAAACTACCCCCCTCTCTGCACTCCCCAGCGTTCCTCTTCCATCCCAACTCCAGGCTACACTGCGATGTATCACCCAAGAGCCAGCAGCCCTGTGAAGCGTGCCCAGCTTGCAGCACAAGAAGGGAAACCAGCCCCACACAGCTAAGCTGAAAGTGCAACTGGTCCGTATGTAAATTAAACATCCAGCAGCATCAGCTTTAACCAGCTCGGCTCCCAACCACTAGACAAACATTTTTGTATAAACAGTTTCAGGCTCTGCTGGAATCCCCTGTTCCTTCCCCCTCTACAGGGGTAACAGAGGTGAATGCTATCGTGCTGGAAGAAATCCACCCCACCCAGAAGCCCAAGAGGAGGGGTTGACATTCCAGCCAGATCTGCCGCACTCCACACCCCCAGGAATGGGGCAATCCTCCTGTTTACACCTGTCCCAAACCCACACCCGTGAGCTTCTGCAGCAGGGACACGTCTCGGATCATTCACTATGATCCTTTTAGGATTTTGGAAAGCCACTGCTGTGAAGGGGGCAAGGCAGGGGCAGAGCCATGCTCCCAGAGTGAACCCATCAGGGGAAATCAAGTCAGGTGGGGGGCAGAGACAGGGGATTGCAGCAGAAGAACTAAAGTGAAGCTGAAAGACAATGGTCTTGCTTAGACCTTCAAGGATGCTCTCCAGGTACCTCAGCGCTGACTTCCCACCCACCAGCTGTAAGTGAGGCACAGACCAGCCTCCAGCATCCGACATCAGGAGTAGGAAAATCGAGTGGGGCAGAGTTAGGAGCCTGCACAGCAACACCTCGTTCTTCCCACTCAGGTAAAACCAGAACTGCTGACTGACCCACACATCAGCTCTGCTCCCTGAAAACAGGCGGTGAGACGACCCAAGAGCAGGCTGCACATCACGTACCACCATCCAAACAGGCAATGCTCTGGGACCCACCTGAGAGACTAGAAAAGCAGACACCACCACCTTTGGACGGAGCAGGCAGCCTGTGAATGCTCACGGCTACTGCTGCGGCCGCCAGTCTCCAGCACCCACTGGTGCTCCCTGACAGGCTGCAATGGAGGTGCTGAGCCTCATTCCCTGACAGCAAACGGAGCTCTCCCACCTTGGGAGAAAAGCAGGAAGGCAATTGTCAGGATTTGCAGTCGAGGTTTCTCTCAGGGCACTCCCGGGATCATTCCCTTACTCCCAGCACTCAGCTGGCAGGGGGGGGCAGTTCCCTTCCCAGCAGCTCCGCACAGCAAGGGCAGCACATTCCAGTGTGGCCAGGAAGAAAGGGCAGGCTGCCGGGAAAAAGGGGATTTCCTCACAGCAGCTGATCCTGGCTCGTTTCCTAAGCAACGCCAGGCCGAGCTGCTCTGCGGCGCCCATGAGCACGACAAAAAGTGGAGCTTAACCCCATTGCCAGTTTGCCTCTCAAGGCTTCGCTGAACTTGACCTGAACTACGGAAGAGGCTGCTGCTGCAAATCATTATCCCTGCATCGTGACAGCAGAAAGCAGAACAGGAGGTGCCCCTGCTCCCCAGCTGCCCTGCTCAGAACCTGCCACATCAATGTGAGTCCATTTTCATGGAGGTCTCACGGAGAATGGATGGATGGAAATCCATCAGCTCGTCCCAGGCTGCGAGGCAAGGCGGCGGGCTGCAAGGGGCTGCTGCGCGATGCCCCCGCCAGAGCCCCATGGGACGGTCACAGGGGAGGGTCACAGGGGAGGGCAGGGCTGGCAGGCGTGGGGGGCTGTGAACCACGGCTCTCTGGCAAACCATCTCCTGTGGGCTGATCTTCAAAAGCAGTTGATCTCCTCCGAGCACCCACAGGTAGGATGAAGCTGAAGGACTCGGCAGCAGGGAGGGAGCAATGAAAAGGAAGGAAAATGAGCAGGACGGCAGTGGACAGACAGCTGCCGTGGCACAGGGCACAGCAGAGCACTGCCAGGGCTTTGGCAGGCCCTGGCCCCAGCATCACCGTGCCTGGCACACGGCCCCCTTGGCATCTTAGCCTGGCTGCAAGGAGAAGGGTGGGCCCACAGGATTTCAGAGAAAACACTGAAAAAGCATCTCCAGTGTAAAAGCAGCTCTGCCAGAGTTCTGAGGGAGCCTGAATCCCTTGTGCCAAGAAGCACGAGCTGCTTTGTGCACCTCTGCCAGGTCCCAGGGGCTCCAGAACTTCCAAGATGGGAATGTGCCACACAACACAAGTACTTTGGGACATCCAGCTCCTTCAGAGACATCATGCCCTTCCATGCTGCATCTCCCCCTCATCAGGGGAGTCCTAGAGCTGGTTTTAAGCCAGGTCTGCTCAAACCTTTCCCCACATAGGTGAGCTGGGCTATAACACATACAGGGCTCGCACGTGGTGCCCATGCACATGGAGCCCAGCGGCTGAGCTGGCAGCAGGAACCCAGCCCGTAATTCACCGTGCTGGTCAGGAGTGGGAGGTTTCCGAGACCATTGCATTGTCTGGTGCCAGACACAAAGTGCTCCCTTTGCTGGGACACGCTGGTGACAGGGATCCAAGCAAGTTCACTTGCCACCACAAAAATAATTAAAGCTCAATGAAAGCGTCAAAGCCAAAGCTGAGGTTCCCATCTGTAACTGCTATGGTGGTAGCTGGGCAGGCGCCTAGCAGTGGGAACCACCTCGACTCTGCTGCCCAGTGCCACGTGGCCATCGCTGCTGAGGACAGAAACTGGCAGTAGAGATGCTGGGGTTCCAGGGGCCTCGGTCATGCCTCTTTTCAGAGCCTGGATGGGAACTTTTGCTTTCAGCTTTCAATGGTTTTGTTCATCAGCTTTTAGGGCTGATTAGACAGACGTTTGATTTCGGTTTTATTGGTAGAGGGACCTCAAGGCAGCGTTTCATGCCCTGAAGATGGGTGTGAGGGCAAGAGCAGGTTCTGAAGAAGGCTGAAGATACGGGAAGCATTCGAAAGCAGCAGCAGGTTCTCTACCATTCCCTAAAACAGACTCTGCCTTTCCTTGGTTGCTTTGAACTACAGGAGCATGAGGTGGTGGGATGCTCCAGGATGCTTTTACCAAAGCCTGCCATCATCCCAGAGGAATTATTTTTCTAGAGAGACTCTAGTCTGAAATGCAGCGCTGCTGGGTCCCGCAGGAACAAAAAGACTAAATCTGCTTGCCAAGGAAATGAAACATTAGAGTGTTGGACTACACAGAATCTCTGTAAATAGCTGGCTGACACGCGAGTGAGGTTCAAAGGAACTGGAAATGACTGATCAAAGATAACTCTGCAGGTCTTCTAGGCTACCATTAACAGTTACAGTCACGGTCACATGAAAAATGCCCACGATGTGCAGTTCCCATCGAATGAGGTCACTGCTCGAGAACAACCTGCCACCAGGGAGCTCAGTAACTCAACCGTCACACTAACGAGGCCAGGCACCGGCACCAGTTCGTGGCCACGATCTGAATTCACCTCCAACAGTTATTTCTGAAGGCCAACTGCTGCCATTAGCTGCAGGAGATGCAGCACTGCTGACGGCTGTGGTCCAAGCACCCTGAAAACACTGCCTGTGCCGACCCGGTCCCGGGACAACCCCCCCGGGGAGATCTCCCTCCCTCCC
>JANHFX010010118.1:181639-205127 GCA_027560015.1 Chloroceryle amazona | reverse complement strand
GAGTTCTTCAGTGAAAAGAATATAAGAAATCAGAGAAACAAATCTTTAACAGCAGAATAATAGTTCTTTTCCTTTAGGCAGAGCAGGCATAGACCTGTTTGTTTGCTTGTTTATTTATTTATTTCTATTTTTTTCCCCTCTCTCTCTCTCTCTCTCTGTTAGGGATATTAGCTGTGGCTGCTGGGACTAATAGTTTGTTGAACTTTGTTTCCATAATGTATCCTTCTGTGTCTCAATGGCAACATAATTTTCTGACTGTCTTAATGTAGAACAAGAGAAACATTCCTGGTTTTGAGGTCTTTCCTGTGCTCTGATTTTATCAAAATAAGCCTAAATTGCACTGAGATACTTCATTTAACCAGTTAATTTTCCTTTTAAGCTTAAAATTAACTAATACGAATAAAGCATGTAAAGAAATGAGTAAACACTTTAACTTCACTAAAGTTTTACTCTGTTTTTATCTGGATGTTGTGAAACTTGTATTTACATACAGTAAATATAGGTGGGTCTATTTGTTGGGGTATTTTGTTTGGTTTGTGGTGTTGGGTTTTTTTCCCAAGACTCCTAAGTTATACTTACTTACTTTTTATTCTTTGATCATGGTGCATTAGAAAACCTTACCTAGCCTTGGAGGCAATAGAAGGGATGTTTTTCTTTGAAGTTTAAGAATTGAGATTTTTCTTTAAGTGTACTTCTGATTTTATTTTCATATTTTGAAAACTTGGCATGAAATCTTACTTCATGCTGACTTAACTTGTTTTAATCAACTAAAAGATTCTAAATACACAGTTGAAATTTTCAGGAGTATTTACTTCTACCTCAAGACAATAGAGTATTTAATATAAGCATTACTCACCTTAATGAGTGTGGGTTACTGATTGCAACATGAATTTGTTGCTTATTTGGACCAATTTTATTAAGGATGAGCTAAAAGATACACACTGTATTTTTTGTGTGTGTGTTTTGGTTCCCACCCACCCCCAAAGTCTCACTTTTGTGGCAGCTAAAATTAGAAAAAGTAACAGATGGATTAATAAAATATTTGGCCTCGCCAGGTTCACAGCAGGATGGTATGTACTCACAGGGTTGTCTGGGGTTGGTGTGTAACAAAGTTGTCAGTTCTGAGAGGCAAAGACCCCTGGTGTCGTAGCAAAGGACAGACTGCTCCATGAGCACTTGGCTAGAGAAGGAAAGTGTAGGAATTGCTGGTTGGCAGTGCTGTGTACTGCTGTTGTAATACCTCCCTCCCATTATGTCCTTCTAGAAAGAGATGGCCCACCCGTGTTACCTAACTCTGGAGATGCACAAGCAGCAAGACTTGTAGCAAGATTTTTTTGCTTGTCTTTGCACTTGGGGGAGTCACTGTCATTTTATTTTTCTAAGGAGATTTTGTTGTCAACTGATTAACTAGCTATCTCTGCTTCCCTCTGAAAGTGAGGAGAGAGAAGTGGGAGTAAGGAAAAAAACAGACTAGGGCAACTGGTGTGCATGGGATGCAGGAAGAGAAGTGAAGTATGTGTTGAAAAGCTGCTGAGCAGCTGAAAGACTGGCCTGATTTTTAAGAATAGAGACCAGATTGTCCCTGCCACCCCAAAGGTGCTAGTAGTATGTGCATCTTGCTTGCCCTGACAGTGCAGTTGGAGCACTCTGCTGCTGGGCCACCACTCCCCAGGCCCTGGGTCCACCACCTGCACCCCAGCTGCAGTGCAGCCTCAGCTTCCTGCCCCTACCTCTCACTGCCTACCTCTGTGAGACCTCAAGTTAAATAATGTGGAGAGGGGAGCTTCTTGATCTGATCTTGCTTTAGAAGTCCTTTAGAGCCATGGCTTAATTCGCTTGTCAACACACGCCACCTTCATCCCCAAATTTACAAGTGTTTTAAATCCCAACTAGCTGGCCCAGCTGGGAATATAAACCAGACCTCAGGTATTATTTTAACTCAGTCTGGCAACCTGCCTACAATGCAAATGAGGATACCAAATAGATCTGACAATCCCTCAGAGCTATCCTACAGCTCTTGCAGAAGCACAGGCAGATCCTTGACAATTCCTTTCCAGTTAATATGTGAGAAAGTTCCCCCCCACCGCTTAATAAAAAATAAAGAAAAAAAAAACAACAAAAAACAACAACAACAAAAAAACAACCAACAAAAAACAAACCAACAATAACAAAAAAAAAACAAACCCAAACATTCCATTGTGATACACGGCTAGAGATGTTTTCACTGGTGAAAAAGCAGTAACTTGGTATTGGCTACTCACCTTGTGACTAAGCTAGTGTGGGTGCTTGAGTTTGCACCTGGGCAAAACTGGCAGTCAATCACTATCCCTGCATTGGAGTGAGCAATCTGTGGAAGGCTATTCAAATCAATTAGCTATTCAAGCTTTTTTGAGGTTCCTCCCAAGTGATGGTAGCTTTGTAAGGGCACTGTAAACTTACAAAGCATTGGTTGGAAAATGTTGCCACTTAAGACTTTTGTAAAAGAAAGATCCCAGAAGAGTTCTGTAGACTTTGTGTTGCTTTCACAGGACAACTGAGGTTGGGAGGGATCTTGGGAGGTCTGTAGTCCAACCTTGTGGTCATGATCAATGCAGGGTCAGCTTGAGGTCTGACTAGGTTGCTCAAGGCTTTGTTCAACTTAGTTCTGGCCTGGAAAACCAAATTAAAGAAGCCATCAGAGATAAAGACTGGAGAGCCTCTCTGTGGACTGCTAGTCTGTTTGCATGTGGAAAAAGTATTTTCTTACATCCAGTCTGAATGTTTTGGGCTTCAATTTGTCCACTGTTTCTTGCCCTCACTCCATTTACAGCTGCAAGTATCTCTTCAGAAAGTTCTCAGGACATTGATCTGGATATCTTAATTGCTTTAGATTGTCTTGAAGATTATTCTGTGTTTGTACTGCTGTGTCTTCTTAGATTTTGTAATGATATTTCTTTTAGCAGAGGGTGCAACTCAGACTGCAGTGTGTTTTTTGAGAGTTGGCACATTCAGTATGCCACATGTACTATAAGTACAAAATAAATGTGAACAAATAGAAATTTGTACTTTTGGCAATGTTGTTGTCTGAAACATAAGGAAAAAATGTGTCGCCTGAAGCATTTGCATTAACAAATGCGTGTTCTGAAAATGGGAAGCCAGTGTGCTTTCTAAGTAACAAAGGGAAATGGATATTATTTTATTATTATTATTATTATATTTTTACCTAATATGCTGCTGTGTTTAGGGCTTGGAGTTGAAAGTCTGACTCATTTAAATTTTACACAGGAAACTTGGGTGTTGACAAAGACACTAAAATGTCAACAGAACCAGAAGACAGCAACATGTTACTGTGTTACTGTTTTCCCTTAGTGAGACAGTCTGAAATTCATGTTCAAATAATCAGCTGTATGAAAATTGATGTCTTAATTCTTTCAATTCTCCAGGTAGATTTTTCTTCAATGACCATCAGGTAGGCATATGGTGTTTCCGAGCTCTGCTCTTTTGTTTTATTATGGCTTTTTGTTAATAAGTACATGCTGAGGTACAGTCTAGTCTGTGTGTGAGTTACAGCTTAATTAAAATTTATTTTAAAACAGTTTAGGTAAGTAAGCACTAGCCTTTGTGTGAAGATTCACAGAGTTAAATTAAGCTAACTTTCATCATGCTTATATGTAATGTAGAGGTGTAATAAGGTTCCACTTCTTAATTCATGTTTGCTTTCTTATTGTGTATTATTTGCAAGGGCTTAAGTATCACTTGTGTGCAGTGCCACATTGGTACTTGAGCTGTCTGGAGCCTGCTATGCCTGTATAAGGTACATTACTTGTTTTATTTTGAAACCAGTAAACCCCCACTTTTGAAAAAAAAAAAAGGGGGGGGGGGTAGAACACGACACACAATATTATGTTCTCTTCCTCTCCTTGGTCCAGATGGGAGCTTTTGCTGTATTGCACAGGATCTACAGTGATTGCTTTCTAAAGCCTGTGCCTTAGGTAATTATTTTTCAGCAGCAGTACAATAGCATTCTTGATGTAGAGAGCTGCATATGAATAGCCAGTATGAAAAATCTAGCATCAAGGCTGCAAAATTTTTTGTAATACAAGACTTGACTAACAAAAAGTACTGTTTACTGAAGTGAGTAGCTTCTTTAATAGAGCAGAAAACTAGAAGTAGCTGGAACAGGGAAGACATGGGGTGTCAAAACTGGAATGGTCTTCACCTTGATTTATCTGTTTATTTTACATCCATTATATTAACTATTTTTCAACTGACAAACAGCAGAACTAGGTAAAAGAAATCTGACACTTTTTTTTTGCCCCTTCCTGCTTTTACTTCTGTGTAAAGCAGGAGTTGTTGCATATTTCATAAGCCTTCCATGCAACTTCTTAAATACCTTTTTTTTTTTTTCCTTTTTTTTTTCTCTTTGTAGGCATTCCTATAATCACAATGCTATCACAAAGGAAGTTTTGCTGTTGATAATTGTTTTGCGGTTGAGACACCACCACAAGTATTTCACTGCTGAAGTCAGCTACTGTGGAAAGGAGCCTCCTTCCCCTAATTAGGCCCATAGTGATGATCTCTTAACTGCCATCATCACAGAAATTCATGGGGAAACAGATCCACTCCCACTCACTAGCATGGAATCAAGCAGATCTTGGAAAGAATCCGGTAACAGAGCAGCAGGCAGCCCAGTGCGGGTGAGCAATATCCATGGGCTGCTTCATGAGCAGGCAGCCTGTTGATTCAGTTGAAATTCCTCATCTCTGGGGTGTAGTTCTTGGTGATACTCAGCCTAGGGGTGATGAATACGTGGATAACTATGTGTGAATCCACATTCTTGGAGAAGCGGTGCAGTCTCCTGGACAGCCAAAGATGGCAAGAGTTTTTAGCTACTGTTACAATATAAGCATCCAGGAGTACTACAGATAGTTCCCAATTCAAAAAACAAATCAAAACCAAAACAGAACAAAATAAAACAAAACCCACAAAAACCCCAAATTCCTCCTCCACTTTTCAGGGTGTGGCAGTCCTTTCAGTAGTCTAATTTGGAAGCTCTAGTCCACCAGTGTCTAAAATTGGCAATTGCAGAAGGAAAAAAAAACAAAACAAACCAAGCACATTCCCCCTCGAGCAACAAGAAAGCAAAGCCCCTGAAGGAATGAGGCTATACCACTAGTAAAGTTTTTTTCTTCCTCATATGGGGGTTTTGGTTGGCCCGCATACATGTAGTGTGTGTTGATACTTAAAATGAAAACTTGGCCTTTAACATGCAGTGCAGCTTAACGTGACATGATAAGACTGTAGGATAAGCACAGTAGGGGAATAGTGGCTTTTCAGTATTGAGCCACTTAGGGTATTTGGATAGAAGAATTGACTGAAGTAAATTCAGCACAATTTCCTATGGTATTAGGCAATATAAAAGTACAGAAAGAACAACTGGAACTTGATGCAGTGTTCTAAAATATCTTCCTACAAATTTATGAATTTGAAGTTCTGTAATAAGTTATTTGAATATTGGCTCTGCTGGTAAAAAGAAAAGTGTAATCAGTAGATGATGTGTGAAGAGCCACTGAAATACTACAAGGAGACATAACCATCATGGTGTTGAACTTCTCTAAAACTTCTAGCTGCTCAAGTTTCTGCGTGAAACTTTCCACCCTGATGCAAGTCTCAAGTTCCATGTTTTGAGAATGGGCAAAGCTGTGTGTCTGTTTACTCACAATGTGGACAATGCTCAAGCCAATGGGTACGACTGGCATTTTTGCCATGTGATAAACAGTGTAAAGTGATTGAAAACTGCAGGATCTTTATGCCAATATTTTTTGACAGGGAAACGTGGTTTGAAAAGTGTAACTTCATATTGCTTCCTCTAACAGAACAGAAAATAAAAGATTTTGCTCATTCATTTTTGAAATCTTCTCATCTCTTGTCTGTTTTGGAAGGGCAAGATTCTGCAGTTTTACTTAAAGCAGTTTTTCCTATGTGTGGATAATGGAGGAACCAAGAAATTATAGGGAGGTATGATTTCTTTGCTAATATTTCTTTTCAATATCAGTTTATAATGGCAGAAACAATGATGTCAGATTCTTTAAAAACAATATCCATGCAAACTGTTTCTTTGTTTTATCTCTTCTAAAATATCAGTTATGAAGTTTGTTTTTAATAGTATCTAATGAGACACTGAAATAGCACTAGTTGGTGAGATTCTTTCTGGGAAGATCAATTAAATTCTTCTGTATACTACAGTAACAAAGCAAATCTAGACTGCAACCAACACAGGAAACATTATGAGCCAATCAGTCTTTCACTCATGATGGTTCTTACACTGAAACTAATGACTATTGTAGAATTTCGGAATGCAGACTAGGACTAGTAAGACTTTTCACATATAGTTGGAATTTGTGGAAAGGTAAGTTTTATCAATCTTGCATGTTTTTTAACCCTACTATGTCTGGCAAAGTATCTCTTTCAAAATTTTCTGGCATTCTTACTCTGCTGAAGTACACATGAAGTACACAGACCAAACAGATGGTCTTACTCTGTTTTAGGATTGTCAGTTTCAAGTTAAGATCAAAAGAATGTCCAAAATATGTAACACATCCTGTATCTTATTTTACCTTAAGTCAATACCACATATATAACACCATCCTTCCCTTGACATGTCAGTGATGCAGAGGAGTTAAGAGTTCAGATTTTGTCTGAGCCACAAGGTAGTGTTAATTCTTGTTAAAATAAGTCATCCACAGTAAGCACTTAAGGGAAAATCAAAGCTATTACAACAGATGGCCTGCCAAAAATCTAAAGTCATTTATGACAGTCTAATAATGTTAAATTCTTGTATAAAAATGTCAAAAAATGGGGAGACTTTCAGGTCTAATTCTGAAAGTGTGGGCTGCACAGAATTGTATGAGAACATATTTAATAAATGAGTTGTATTGAAAATTCACAGTTGTTTGTTATGTGTCCTTTGATTTAATGCAGCATTTAATTGTTGACTGAAGTTCAGCAATTCCTCAAGGAAAGAGTATGTTTAATTTATCCTTAATGAGATTGTGTGGCACATGCAAGGTAACTTTGTCACTGTTTTTGTCTAGTCAGGCACCACCATTTTATTTTTAGTCAGAAAATTATGAAAAGAACTTTGCTTTTCTAAAATTCTCATACGAGCTGCTTTTATCTCCCAAATGAAACATGCAAAATTGTTTAATAGTCCAGTATCATAATGTGTCTTGTGTAGACCTTTTTCAGTTTATTTTCACGGCCATTGATCTTTCACATAGTGTGACTTTTCTGATATTTCCGAATCCACATAGTTCTAAATTTATGGAGTGAAGTCCAAGACACATGCGTAATACAGCTATATTTTGCTAAGATGTCTATACTTTTTCTCCATTTTCTGTCCTGGTAGGTTTCACTAAGGAAATTCTTAATTTCTTTCTTCAGTATTATTTCAACTGGAATCTGTGGTATATCAAGCTGTCCCTGAAGGATTTTCTGCTGTGTTTATCTGACACAAAAGAAATTTTTTTTAGGAAATGCCACTGAATAGTATGGTTGATTGAAGTAGAAAATATGTTGCTATTAGGCTGGAATGTAAGGCTTAGCAGAACAGAAAAGCAGTAGACAGCAGGAATAAGAATCATGATATGTTTGTCGTTAAAATACTTCAGTGTGCCTGGAAGTTCAAGTAGTTTTTAATGGTTTTACAATGGACTTCATATGTACCCTTAGTGTAAAAATATTTACCTTGTTTCCTACTATTCAACACTGTACTTGCTGCTGTTAGTGTGATTTCTCTAATGTGAACATTTCCAAATCGATTTATGGTCTGTTAGAACTTTATCGTTGTCTTATTTTTAAAAAATTACTTTTCCTACAATTTTTATTAGAATAGGACTTAAACTGTTTTTACCATTTAAGGCTGCATAATATCACCAGATGAAAAATCTTCAAACATTTAGACTACAGCTTAGTAGTTAATTTTGGTTCCTGTTTCTGGACAAGAGTTGAGTATGAGACTTCTAAGCTCAGTTGTGTCCTCTTACAATGAACTACTTTAAATTACTCTAGTTTCCTTGTGGTAGATGAAATTGGATTCTCAATCACTGGATTTCAGTGAAATCACTGGATTTCTTTTCACTAGAAGTGATACATAAATAACAACATAGATTTCCCCCTTGCTGTTAGTATTTTTGGTCTTTTTTTTCAGTTCTTTGCCTGAATTTTATTGTTCAGTCTGACATTATCCTCAACTTCATGACGTTAGTTACATATAAAAATAGGTTAAGTAAAATTTGTTGGCTTGTTTCTAAGAATAAAGTTAAAAAATAACTCAACTTGCTGCTAGTTTGCCAGTTTAAATCTTTAGGCAATGGCACCCTAATTTTGGAAATCACAGGTTGCCTCAATAATCAGAATCCTTTCACTGTTTTTTAGGAAAATGCATTTAGATTTGTGAACTTCAGACAGCATATATTCACTAGAATTTCTTATATTTTGCTTTGTCTTAAACTGTCTGCCTGGGTATTCTGTTCTTTTCCATCAAAATATATCCAAGTTTAGAGAGTGCATTTAACTGCTTAGAAGATTTGAGGGTTTTTTAGTTTCCTGTGGTAAGGAACTTGGACAATTCAATAGGAAAACAGTAGCTGTTAACAAATTTTCAGATTTGAGCAGGGTAGTTAACAGTAGCAGATTTTCTCCTTCAGCATTCTGCCTAACTGGATGAGGCTTGAGAAATGGTCAGGCTTATTTTTACATGTTGTGCCATATTTTTTAGTTTCATTTCCTTGGCATTCATCGTTGAGGATAGTGACCTGACACAATTTGCAAGTGCTTCAGCTCCTCCATTTCAGGAGACACTGGGGCTTATAATTTACATTGGGCACAAGAAATATTGCCTCTCACCAGAGAACTGCAAACAGCATGTTGTTTTCATATAGGCTTTATAAACTGCTTGTATGAAAATGAAGAGAAAACATTATTTTGCAGTAACTACTTCAAATTCTAGTCTTTCTGATCTTGACCTGAAGAGATGGAAGTGACTGGGGTCTTGGAAGTTCTCTTCTTTTTAAATTCTCTTGTTTCAGTATCTATCCAGAAAGTCTCCTCTACTTCTTGCTCAATGGTGCAAGTCCACGGAGGTTGTAGAGCTGATGTCTCACTGCCAGCTCTTACTCTGTTGGGCAGTTGGGGCAGAGGTTTTGCTTTCTACTGCTCTGCAGAGGTGGTGTTTCGATAGTAACATAAGAGCACTTTTTTCTTGTGTCTGTTCTGCAAACATACCGTGTGAAGGTGTGACGATGTGATGATTCCACCTAGATATGAGATAAGGATTCTGTTCAGCACACTAGAAAACCAAGCTTAATGTCTCTTAATTTCATTCATGTTTATGATAAGACATTTGTTCTAAAGTATTTTTTTTTCTTTAAATGTCTCTCTTTCTCTGTTTTTATAGATTGCCATTTCTTCCTGAATAAGCATTGAACTCTTTAAAGCATAATTTGGGAATGTATGCTTATGTAGTAATAGAAGTGATAACATGAGTTTATGACTTTCTTGCAAGGATGTGATCATTTATGTGCTTTTCTTCAAATAAAGAAGAAACAAAGAAGGTTATATTATTATTAGTTAGGAAAGTAAAATACTTCCAGTGCTTTTTCAGTTACTGTGATCTTTTCTTGACACGATTTAGTGCAGTTAGTTTCTTCTTAAATCCTACACTTTGTAGTTTTATTACCCAGTAACATAGTCAAACTGTGGTCCACGCCTTAGTCCTTGTATAAAATGGTATGATATATCCTGTGCGTTATTGTATCTTTTTGCTGTTACAAATTCCTTTGGACAAATACTTGTGCAATGTGAATGCTTACTCTTCAGTGAAAAACCTCTGTGGCATGAGAAGGACTATGTGCACCTCTTCTCATACTCTGCACCTTCCTTCTTCAAAAATACTGATCTAATGATATGTAGGTAATCGGCAGTTACTGGCGTTGCACTGTAAATTTTTCATTATTGTACATTTGTATTGAAAAATCCTCTCTTCCAGTTCATTATTACAATTATTTAATATCTGTCAGTCTTTTCGTAATTAAATGATAAAAATAAAAGTACTTTAAACAAAAAGGTTGTTTCTTTTGCTTTGTTCTTAGAATTCTACAACTAATCATATGTCTTACTCTCCAAAAGACATCCATCTTCCATTTCTTAAGTATGTTTTAGATTTTGTCTCACTCTGAATTATGCCACCAGCTCCAGATTGCTTATGTTTCTCTGATAGACTTTTGTCATTATGGCAGTTACTTCTGGTCCTCAATGAAATATTACCTAAAGACAGCAAAAGGAGGAGTTTCCCATCTTGGCAAGATTTATGGTAATCTAGAACAAATGGTAAAATTTTTGTTCTAGTAAGAAGCAGTGAGCCAGTTCTTACTAAGGTGTCTCCAGCCTCCTTAGAACAGGTATTAAATTGCCAACAGCTCTATGAAAAGAGGTGAGGGATGGAGCACCCCAGAGCTGTGCTCAGTTATCTGAATAGAATGTTGAGTTTATTTCTGCTTGGCATATGATTGTATTTTATCAACATAAAGTATATTCTTAAGGAATAAATATGCTCTTGCTTTTATGCGTCTTAAGAGAATTTTTATGGAACTATTGTGCTCTAATTATCTGAAAAAACAGACGCACACCAATTAGTGAAAGCAGTAGCATTGGAAAACAGATGGCCCAGGAAGGTTTCAGGCTGAGGGCTTTTACTGTCTTTAGAAGTGTGTGTTTCCTAGAGCTGCCTGGATGCTGCACCTACTGAAAGGAGAAAAATGGGAATCCCCTTAAATGGTTTTCAGCAGCTCTGAGACAAAAAGTGTATGTTCCCCCCTGCCTAAAAAAAAAAAAAAAAAAAAAAAGGCCGGCGTAGTGATACCTTCCTGTGGTTTGCTCTATTTCATGCCCCTTAACTGGGAAAAAGGGGGAGTAGTTTCACCAGAAGAAACTTGTTGGTTAGGGTCATCTGTATTGCAGAAAGGGCATGCCGACATACTCCTGAGTAGCCATAGCTGTATGGTAGGCTGCTCTGTGAGCAAGGCTGCAATAATCTGGGTTTTCACAAAAAATGAATCAGGTTATTGCCAGATGACATTATCCTTCAAAAACTTCAAATTCGGCTATGGCTTTTCAAATGCAGCTTAACCTCTAAATGTGTCCAGAATTTATCTACAAAATATTCTTTTTTTATTCTTTCTGTTTTCCCAACTAACTCAAGTAGATGAATCTGTATTTGTCAATATTTATTTAAGAAGTTCCTGTCTGTGTGGTTTTTGTGGGGGGTTTTGTGTTTTGTTTGGTTTCGTTGGTTTACTGTTTTTATCAGTGCAAGCATATGAAAACAGCTGATCTGTAGCTGACTTGTTGCTCTATATGATCTGTTCCCTGTCAGATGAGAAACCCCATCTCCAATTGAGTTGCTTCCACAAACATTCAAGCAGTAGAAGTAGAGAACCTGTTGGGCTTCTCTTTGAGACAGTTTAAAGGCTGTGTAGTCCTTGATCCATGTGTGCTCAGCATTACCAAATTTGACAGTTCTGATTTTACAGCTCTAGATGAACAAAATAGACAGTAGATTCTTAATCAGTCAACAGACTGGTGACAGCTGAAAAACTCAGTGGTAGAAGTAGCCAGGAAAAAAAAAAAAAAGCCAAACTTGCAGCTGGAGAGGAGAAATGCAAAATGCCTGTCCTGGAGTTGGTGATGTTTTCAGTGGCTGAAGTTTCTCAAACCTAACATTAAGAGTTTGAGTAAGGCAAAAACTGGTTTACATTCAAAAAGGCTCTCAGTGATTAAAATTTGGAGAATGTTTAATAGTACTTGAGATTCATATGCCTTCCTCTTATTGTATATTTTGGATTAATGTTTTTGTTTGCGTTGGTCTTCTGTTTCCTCCCACAGCACTAATGTGCCATGCTAGTCAAATAAAAATCTTAATGTAAGGGGGAAAAGAGGTTCCTGTATTATGTTACTATGTACTTCATATTTCCTAGGTCTATTTGTCAAAAGAGATATCCTCTTAGAGGTTCTTATTTTTGTAAATATAACACACTGGGAAAGTAAAATGAAAATGGCATGTAAAAACAAAATCATTCATGGGGAGCCTAATGAATAAGAAGTACCCATAGCCTTCAAATTCGGTGAGATTCAGAGATTGACAATGCCTTGAAGCAGTAGTAGAGCACACCTGTTAGATCTCCCACTTGCTTCTCCAATGTTGTTGTAATTTGTACCCCATTTTCTAGTGTTGAAGGCAGTCTAGTCTTCAGCGTTCCAAGAAAGCAGAATTCTTTGGCAACGAGACTTGTACTGCCTTTTAGTTATGATTATGATGCTCAATAACCCTGAAAGTGTGGGCTGAAGCTGTGTGGAGAAAATTATCTGGAGTTTGTCTGTTTCTGCAGTG
The DNA here is from genome assembly GCA_027560015.1 of Chloroceryle amazona. Lineage (NCBI taxonomy): Eukaryota > Metazoa > Chordata > Aves > Coraciiformes > Cerylidae > Chloroceryle > Chloroceryle amazona. The sequence goes on along the minus strand of JANHFX010010118.1, from coordinate 192,700 downwards.
TTAACTAATACAGTGGGTGAAAGAATTCAGATTTTTCTCAGGGAAGAATTACTTTTTCTCGGGGAAGTATTAACTGGTATTACCTGAATCCGCCTTGAAATCTTCTGGCTATCAGTGCAAGAGGTCACATTTCCCTTGTTTGTTGTACTTGGCTATTCCTTGTGCTTTTTCCATCTATATTTCAAATTAATTTGTTTGTGTTTACTTTAACTTTGAATTGCCTAGCAATTTCAGAGTAGGACAGCAGCAGTAGCTTTTCTTTCTCTTTTCCTTTTTGATATATGGAATACAAGTCTTTTATTTATCTTCCTCTTCATCTCGTATACATCTCAATTTCTGTTTCTACCTGAAGTATTTTTCATAATGTGTTTCTTTGAGATTCTTTGACCCATTTGGCCATGGGATATGGATATATCATTATAATGATTCCATACATTAATCCTTTTATATTATAATGGAAGTACTATAATTATGTGTGCCATGTATATCAAATACAGATGTCCAGGATCTTGCGTACCAAATTGTTCTTTTCTTCTCCCCCAAAATTAAGTGTGCTGTTATATTTAGGTGACATGTAGTCAGATTAAATTAGAAAAATCAAAGAATGCCAAGTGGTCTATATGCTTTTTGCAGGTTTTGAAATCCCATGTGGGCTTATAGAACACTAGTAATTATTCATGCTATGCTGAACAAAAGTGTTCTGTAACCCACCTTGTAGCACACATGAATCATGGAAAACCTATAAAGGATCACTTTTATCAAACCTAAAAGCTTTAAGCTTTTGGTGTCGTTTTTTTGGGGGGGGATTTGCTTTGTTTTCATTATGGGGGGAGGGGTGTAATTAAAAAAATAAAATATGTATATATGTCTTTCATCCTTACTAGAAATTAGAAGTGACGGGATGTGGCCACATCCTTAACTTTTGCACATTTAAATGGTGGTGCTACTGTGTTTTTTTGCCGATGTTTTAAATGATTCTTTGGGCTTTTTTAGTATGGTTGTGTGTCTTTATGTTGTGAAACAAATTGCTTGCAAAGACTTTTGTTCATCTTTTTTGTTGACTTTGCTGTTAAATATGGATAGACTGATGAGTTGAAAGAGATGACATACTCTTGCACAGGAAAACAAATGGAAAGCAAACTGTCAGAGAGAAAACAACTAAAGCAGTAGTTCTACACTTGACAAAACCAAGAAGTGTCCGACAACATGCTTGGAGCTTGATTTGACACCACAGTGAAGTGAGTGATTGTTTTCTCCTGTTCAGAATAGTACTTGTGCATATGTTTAGGTGTTTTGGTGATTCAGCATTGGTTTATCATAGCCATGTGCCATTTTATGTAGGTTATAAAATCATACTACTGTACTGAATATCTGAGTACATCCTGAACTTGATACTATTTTTCTTCATGCTTTCTTCAAGCACAGTGTGAATGGAGTGGATAGTCATAACTTGGTTTTTCTCTTCTTTCATTTATAGGGACTATTCAAGAGATTAAGGTCAGAGAGGCTCATTTTCCATTTTAGATGAGATTTTGTGATTTGTTTTGGCTGATGGTAGGGAAGTGACTTCTGTTGCTTAAAGCTTTTTCTAGGGAAGTTATGGTTTTGACTGCATTTATTGAATTTTTGTGGTTCCTAAAGCCCTGAACTTGTGGGTGAAGCCTTTGCCCCAGAGCAGTCCCTCTGATATCAGATAAAACATGATCTCCTGCCTTCTGCCCAATTGCTGTGCAAACAAAAATACTGTCCTTCATCCTTGTGCAATGTGGCAGCCAGCATCTTGACTATCAGAAGCTGGATTGAAAACTTGTTTTTTTTAAATTCCTGGGGTAGTGAAGACTTTATTTTCTGGAGGAATACAGAAATTCTCAATATTGGACAGGATTCAACCTAGTGAGATTGTATTGTTGTCACTGAAAGGAAGAATGTATCATGACCATGAAGTCTTTTGAAGATATATGCTCTGAACAGCGGTGTCATATATGGCTTGTCAGAAATCAACCAGTTCTTTCTTCTCGATCTTATTTCCCGCAGACTTCTTTGCGGGTAGCAGAGTTGTCAAATATGTTGAAGAATAGGGCTGTGTCATTTGACTGGGTTTGGTACTTGAGCCTGTGCCTAGTTCAGCTGGTAATTACATAGGGATGTTGAAAGTTGTTTGGGGTGTGATTGCTCCTTTTGAGATCCAGAAGCATGGCTTCTCTGAAATACTGAGGAGTTTTTGATAGGGTTGGTGAATTTTCAACAGTCAAAATGTATTTCTTGTCTTAGTAATCTGAAGGGAGAATTTCAGGTTCCTGCTTCAAACAATATGTTGTTATTTTACTGTCCTGTAACATATCTGTAAGGACTCTCTTTACCCTGTAAAACTGCCTCACTTGATTGAGAATTATTTCTCTGTCCCATTTTATATTAACCTTTCTTTAATGCCATATACCTTTCTGTCTTCATGCAGCATGGGCAGATACATAATTGAAGACATGTAGGTGCATGTAGAGTAAGAGTGCTTTTGTGTTCAATCAGTGGGGCAACCACTCACTCATGAAGATGAGCCAGGTTACAAAAGAGGATTGCTTTGTCCTATAGGGGCAGAGGTGCAGTAGGTTAGCAGGCCTTGAGCTGGGGTCCTTAGGTTGGAGTATCAATCGTTAGTCTGTATTGGGACAGAAGAGCTTGAGGATAATGGTCACTGTATAAAGAGGTTGTGGCCTCAGAGAAGGTGACTGGTCATGATTTTAGTATTTTCATCCATGCTTAATGTCACTGCAAGGTGGCAGTGGCTGTGTGAGTATTCATTTGTCTCTGTTGGTAGCCACAAAATGAATAACAATCTGTTAGGTTTTGTCCTCACTATTACTGTCATACAGATGAAGATGAATTTTATCAATCTCATGTTTTGAAAACATGAAAGCAGTTTCACTGTGTCTTAAAAATGGTAATTTTTTTTCCCCTTCCTCCTTTTTATTCTGCAATGGTAAAAGCCCTTGCACAGCAGTATGGAAAGTGAAGAGTCTCCAGGTTTACCTCACACAGTCAAATGCATAGATTCTATGGTACTAATTTAGATGTGCATAATTTTATTCAGGTGCCTTGAGTATTTTGTTGCTGTCATTCAGTTATTCCACTGCTGTCCCTGGTTGTTGTAGTTCCATACAACATTAGAGCCATGGAGCGTGCTGTCTGTAAATTCAACTTTAATAATCTCATTGACTTGTCATCAACAGCTTCACATGATTAACCACTCCTCTGGATCTAAGTGTGTGCTGGGTACTTGTGTTTGTTTAAAGATGCCGTAATTGAAAAATAAATTGCAAAGGGAGACCATATCCATAAGTATAAGCAAAAGGGGGAGGGGAGCAGAGTTATGGTTAGGCTTTCAGCCTTAATTCTGTTTGCAAGGGTGCTGAATACTTGGTTTGTTAGCATTAATGCTGCACTAACTTAGGGTATTTTTGCATGACATGTGTGTGTTTAACCAACTAAGCATGAAATCCCTTGCTTCTGTTTGTCCCTATTAAATTGTGGCAACAAAAGAAACAGACAGAAGATGGGTCCAGAACAAAGCAGAAATAATGGAGTATTTCAACCCCAAAAGTAGAATGAAATGAGAAGTACAATGAGTAGTCAAAGGCAGACTCAATGGCTAGAGGCAGCATAATGTGTTGGAGAGAGTAGTAATTCAGGGATGTTTTCTGCCCAGGGTTTCAATCTGTGATCTCTGGGTGGCACATACATCACAAGTGTTTTGCCAGCACTGCTATAGACACAGTATTTAATGCTTTTCCCAGAAGAAATCTATGTGTGTCTTTAAAGTAACTAGTCTTGTCAGCTCAAATACTGATCCACCTAAAACTGGAATCATCTGTTTTGGGTAGAAATACCTAAGTGGGAGGAGGACTGGCTGACTTCTTCCTTCAGCTTTTAAGTATGATTGTATGTGTGCATGCGTGCCCCCATAGAAGTAAAATAAAAGTAACTGCTCCAAATATTGCAGTTTTCTGCAGACAGCAGCACCTAATTACTAACAGCTTCATTTCCAAAACCAGCTAAATGCATACACATTTTTATTCAAGATACAGTATTGTTTTGTTATCAGTGCTTTAAAATCTGCGTCCAGGTCTATATCTGACAAGTGTTTCAAGACCAGTCAGCCTGTCATTCAAGTTTGTCTTATGCCTTTTGAGCTGTCCAAATGGAGTGGAAAGTATGGCAGTTTTGGAAAGGACTAAGCACTAGTTGTGAGTTAAACAACTCTCTCGATGTTTTAGTTGTATTTGTGGTTTGGATTTCAGGAATGACCTCCTTAGTGACTAATCCGTATTTCTTGCAGTTTTGTACATTTCAAACTTCACTGTAATAATATGTGACGACATCTTAGATCATGGTGTAGTTCTATTCCATGCTTTCTAAAATATTTCAGGATGCATTTCCAGTCCATAACCAAAACCAGAACATAGGATGTAGTTTTATTTGCATGGTCAGTGACCTCTGAATTTTCTACTGTCCACAGATCTTGTGCAGCTACTAGATGCAACTGCCAAAGTTGTGACAACATAGGTTTGGTCTCTATAATAAATGCTTAAATAGTACTGATTTTGTTAGGGGTTGAGTAACTTTAAGCTGCTGAGAGAACAGGAAGGCAGTGACTGGACAGATTTTATAGTGATATTTCCAGCTGAAAAGATGTTCATTGGGCTTGAGGAAGGAGGATTGAAAAATGTGTTTATCAAATTGCAGTACTTTATTGCAGATATCCCCTAAAATACGCTGTAGAGTTTCTCATGTCAGCCAGTGGTAAAATGCTATGCATATCAACTTAAATTTCATCAGCTTTTTGAAATGAGAATATTTAAAAATTGGTTTAACTACAGCCACATAAAAATATTTACTGAGGTAAAATAGCCTTGCAGAAGGACAAAATCATGAGTGTAACAAAGATAGGGGAATCATATAAAATAAAATTAGAGTTGTCTGGAGGGAGCCATTTCCCTGTTTTCTGCGGTTCTGTGTCTGCTGTATTACAGGACCTTTCATACTTAACTGTGCTGGTGAAGGATGAGTGAGTCAGTGGTTGGCCTACACATGGTGCTTAGGACATGCAATTTCACCTGGATTTTTGATCATAAGTTTAATCAACAGCATATAAAGATTCTCCAGATTAAATTAGATTTAAGGAGTCTGCACTAAAGAGGTACTGAACTTTACAAAACTGGCCTGCAGAGTCCGTCTGTCATCCACAGAGCCTCCATATGTGTTCTACAAAGATCAGTCATTATCTTTGACAGAACTGCAGGTTAATAAACACTGTCAGGGCTGCAAGAGTTGTTTCTGGTTGCATGAAAACTGACACAGTATCACACAGTGTCTGGGCAGAGAGAAGATCAGACTTGTATCAGCTATATTCCTTTATGTTTTACAATATGACATCAGTAAGTTGTCACAAAGATGCTGTGCTGATGAGGATAAATTGATTCCTTTATAAAGACTGTCTGCAAAGGGCCTGACACACAGCCTCGGGAGCTCTGGTAACCTTTGAAGAATTTGATGTGCCCTTCAGCCTGATACACATTAAGGGGCTTATGTTTTGCAATAAACTCAATTGACCTTTCTCACTTAAGTACCAGAGTACAATATTTGCTGTGGCTTTGTAGGGTACCTGACGTAAGTATAAACTGATGTCAGGGAATAAAGCTAGAAGTCATGTTTACTCTGTTTAGCTACAGACATACATACAAGGGCAAGCCTTCTTGGGGAAAAAAAAAAAAACAACATAAAAAAAAAAGAGTCAGATTTTAATAGAAGCAAAGCTTTTATTTTTAAAGTCACTTGCCTTTTTCAGCTTAACTACTACTGTAAATGTTTTTACTCCTAAAATTTATTCTTTTACATTTTTAAAAGGTGTTGAAGGAATTTTATAACTTTCCCTGAACTTATCTTTTGTTTTGTTTAAAACCACTGAAGACTGTTTCTGCAGCATGTATGGTAACTTACCATCTATATAATGAAAGAATCCTGTGAAAGTTCTGCATTCAGAAAGCTGTCTTTTCATAATCATGTTCTCTTTGGGTGACTTGCTGACAGAGCTAGATGCCACTATTTGCAACAGTGCCTTACTGACATCTGTTCATTCCTCCAGTTATGATCCTTGGTAGTCATGTGGGCAAACTAGGTTATGGTTGTAAAGACTGATTTCTTTACTCGATGCAGTGATTGGCTTGTGGTTAAGATGGAAAAAAGAAATGCGACTATGTAAAGGCAGAAGGTCTGGGAGAGGAGAGATGACACAAACGTGTTTTTCCTTCTTTGTTATAGCAGATGTATTCCTCTGATAGGAAGGTGAGAGATACTGGGGGAAAAAAGGGTATTTATGTATATTGGGATGGTGGAGGTCTATCTTGGACATTACTATGTAATTATACCCCATACCTTAAATATAAACCTCCTAGCTTTCCCGGAATGGTATGGGTTTAGATTTTTACATAAAACTTTTCCTTATTACATATCAAAAATAACGTCTGAGGAAGTGCTTAAAGAAAATTTTGGATGAGCTGCTTCTGCTTTGGCAATTTTGTTTGACACATGAGAAGAATGCTCTGAAGTAGTCTATGTCATGGATATTTTTACTTTATACTGTGATTAATTTACACTTATTCAGGGAAAGTGGTCTACATATTTTTTACTAGAGCTGTGTCTGGCAAAATTTATTTCTTTACAAGCTGTAGCTGTACTCTTTAACAGCTGATACTGTAACGAACATAAAGAATATGATAAAGCAAGCCCAGGAAGGACATCAATGGAACAAAGTTCTCTGATTCTTTCCTGTGACAACAGCTATTGCCTGGCCAGCAGCTGCTCAGGAGCTGCTCTGATGTTCACACCAAGTATTGCATGAAATTAGCACAGGAAGCAAACTCATGAATACTCAACCACGGAGTTAAGTAACGTGCTATCTCTTTGTATGTGCCCTGTTTATGCTATTCAGGAATTGGATGTTAGTTTCCTCAGTTAGGCTCTATGAGGTTTAGGTTAAACATTAACAAGTGTATCTGTATTTTCTTATAAAGCTATTCTAGATTTTAGTTGAGGAGTTCTCAGTCTATTAATTGTTGATTTTGTCAAAATAAACTTGATTTTACTACCTTCTTAAATAAATGTTTGGAGAAAAAACCAAAAAGTAACTTCTTCCTTTTGGTTTTGTTTTGTTTTTCCCTATCCTGGCAGTGTTTTAGAGCACTTTGCTGCAAGGGACCACCACCACCACGACCTGAATATGACTTGGTTTGCATAGGCCTCACTGGTTCTGGCAAGACAAGTCTTCTGTCACAGCTTTGCAGTGAAAGCCCAGAGAATATAGTGTCTACCACAGGTAGGATGCTGTTATTTATTCCATGGTGTGCTGCAACATTGCCTAAAGATAACTTTTGAAACATATAGCAAAGGTGGTAGAGAATTCCAGCTTAGTTATCTTGCTTTTGAAAGTACCTAATGGATTGCTTTGAAACTACCGCTACTTTTTCACTATTTGGTCATGCATTGGGGAATACGCATGAAAACATACCATTTTGGAATGTCTGGAAATTCAAAACATACATTGTGGTGGAGTGTAGAACCATTGGAAACATACAGTAGCAGTGTAGCATATACACATAATAAGAGGTTTCTTTCATCTCTCTTTTTTTTTTAACGCAGCCTTGTTACATGGACAGTGGAGAGGAGCAGGTGCTATAAAATAGCATGGGACAGCGATGCTCTGAAACTTAAGTAGGGATTTATTTATTTGTGTATTTGGTCAGTACTGTCTTGTGGTATACGCTAGCAATCAAAAGAATAAATCCAATAGAGGTGTTTATTTCAGGTGATAATTCTTTTAGATCAGCAAAGAGACTTGTTTACGTGGTAAGGGCTGATTCTGATCAGAGAATCAATTTACAAACAGTTTCAGTGGCACTGAGAAGATACATAAAAGCAGACCTAACAACCACAGCTAAAATGTATCTTATGTCCAAAAATTTTGAGTATGCATGCTGATATAGATGAACAAGAACCACTGAAAAGGGTATTTTGGTTAAAAACAAACAAACAAAACAACACCAGAAAAAAAAATATTAACCCAAACAAACAAACAAACAAACTCCAAAAAGAAATAAACATGTGGAGTGAGAAAAAGGAACACGTGGCTGCAAAGTTCAGGAAGAGGACAGATGAGATCATAGAGATGTTTTACTAAGGTTTATTTGCTGAGGGAAGAGTGACTGTTGTGCAAGTGACTTGTGTTTATAGTTACATGGCTTTATGCTGTAGCTGTGGTTTATGGGCTTGAATTTTATGATTGTCCCTTAACAACCCTAACTGGTTTTCGGTGTACCTTTCTTTCAATTACAAGAACATGAAGTTATTTAATACAACTGTAAGTAAACAATGTAAAACAGGTACAAGAAAATACTGTTGTTTTTTTTTTTTTATTGTGATGAATAATTAACCAATTTCCTTCACAGAGGTGTTATTGGTAATGCTAAAGAGATCTGATATTTCACTATGTGAAGAAGATGTCAGTGCCTAACTCAAAAAGTTAGGAGGAAATTCTAGAGTAATTCAGCCTTCTCCCCTCCACACCCCCTGCCCATCTAAGCTTTATCTTTGGAGTTCACCTGGAATTAATATAAATTGCACTTTAACACTTTAGACCCTGAAAGTAATAGTCACAGAAGTGTGAATAGCAGTATAGATCTATCAAAGGAAGTAATGAAAATGCACTAATTTTAAAATTAAATTTCTCATGTGTTTCTAGACAATTGCAACAAAATACCATTCTATAGGTAGGCAACCTGAGGAATGAAAATGGGCCCTGGAGAAAACTAGGCAGCATCCAAACCAAAATTATGCATATCTAGGCTTATTCAACTTATAACAAATCTACCCATATGTACCATATCTGTGCTATATCAGAAAATATTATTGAGAATCCAAGAATTCAATGTGACAACTCTTCCACTTCATTTTCAAACTATAACCTGTATTTTTGCTTTTTTGATCAATGCTACTATCTATTCCAGTTTTAATTCTTTTCTAGGAAGAGTTTAGTATTTACAACAACAACAAAATTACATATTTATTCCCTTCAGATTTTCTTGCACTTTTCTCTACTGCATCTAGCACTGACCATGGTTGGAGTACTGGAATATCTTAGTGGTCTGATGTAGGATTAAAAATATCTTGCTTCTGTTAAATGATAGCTAATAAACTTGTAGTGAAACACATTTTTTCAAAACTTCTTTGCTCACTTCACATGTATGTAATCATGTTGAAATTACTTGTGCTAGATGGAAATAAATTTAAATGTCTAGCTGAATATTTTATGCTGAAAGAGCAGACATTTTTCTTACATGAAGTATTATATAAGTTTATGTGTGCAGCAAACATGCACAGTTTAGCATATAGTATATTGATGGGTTGGTAGGAGTGTTTCACATTCTCTATCCGAATGGCTATCTGAATTTTCAGTTGAAGGAAAACATCACACTTGTAAATTTTATTTTATTTTATTTTTTTACTCATATAACAGGCTAATAGAGTATTCATAGATGCTTTTAGTGTGCTTGTAACTGTTTTAATACATGCCACTTAGGTCTATAATAACACTTACAGACAGGATTAATACTCTAGATGCAGCCAAAAACTCAAGTGAAGTTTAAATGTAAGAAACCAGTGATTTGAATTGCACATTGTCTTCCAACTATCCTAAAAATTGCAGATGGGTCATTTCTTGCTACTGGTAGTCTGAAATGTAAACTTCAATTCCAGATGCATTAAAAGATGATTTATAAAGGTGTATTCTATACTAACTCCTTACCAAAAGGTAGATGACGTGGATGGAATTTTTGTGATGAATTTTTTGTTTGCCAGCTATTTAGTAGTGTCATTGGAAATATCATTGCTCATATTGATCTATTCTCCCCCTACACCTAACTGATATTTTTAATATTATTTTGAAACAGAATTTCACATTCAAAATCCTGGCCCTTGATGAATCATATATTCTTTTCTGAGTGTATGCAATTGATTTCAAATGGCCTCTTTAAGAAATAACTTCCTCATACTCTTTATTTCTGTCCTTAGGTTTTAGTATAAAAGCGGTGCCATTCCAGAATGCCATCTTGAACGTAAAAGAACTTGGAGGTATAGCATTTATTTATTCATTATAAAAACATGCAGTGTCTAAATCTCACTATACCAAACTGTTAGTTGTTTTAAATTTTAAAATGATACACCAATGTGATTGGAATTTAAACCCTGTGTTTCACCACAGCAGGTAAAAGTTGAGAAGAATTGTACATGTGCTAACTACAAAAACCATAAAGTAAAAAGCAGGAGATGTGGAAGGTGGATAAGTGGGGTGTATTTTGTTAATGTAATTTCTTAGATTGCAGTGGTTGTTATACAGAAATACAAACTGGACTGTAAGTGTAGTACAGAAGTGTGTTCCCTGTGCTTGTTATGCATATAAGCTTTTTACAAATGCTGGCTAACTGTGAACATTTCGCAAAACGAATATATTTGATACACCATTGAAAGTGTTGCAAAGGCAGTGAAGTTCCAATGAGTTATGTTCTTTGAAATCTATTCTTTTGTTGGATTTGTTGGTTGTTTTGTGGTTGTGTTTTTTTTAATTGTCTGTATATGGGTAAAATATTTGCCTGCCCAGTTCTGACTCTGAGCCTTAAGCAATCAAGAGGAAGCTCTGTTAAAAGGAACAAAACACACTTCCAGTGAGAGTTCTTGTGGAGTCTAATTTCATCTAATGTTCTTCTAATTAAAAAAAAACACTTTGGTCTTCTTTATATTCCATAATTTCTGTAGATCTTCTTTTATTATGTATGTAAATATAGTAAAATGAATCTTGAGGATGTTCATTAGATTGTCAGCAAGGTTGAAACCTCACTGAAATAATAGAATCATAGAATGTCTTGAGTTGGAAGGGACATTAAAGATTATCTAGTTCCACCCCCCCTGATGTGGTCCCACTAGACCAGGTTGCTCAGAGCCTTATCCAGCCTCGTCTTA
>JANHFX010010118.1:167573-178364 GCA_027560015.1 Chloroceryle amazona | reverse complement strand
ATCCAGCCTCGTCTTAAAAACTTCCAGGGATGAGGCGTCCACAGCTTCTCTGTGCAACCAATTCCAGTGTCTCACCACCCTCATAGTAAAGAACTTCATCCCAATTTCTAGCCTGGATCTCTCCTGCTCTAGTCTGAAACCTTTGCCCCTTGTCCCATCACCATATGCTCGTATACAAAGTCCCTTCCCACCTTTCCTGTAGTCCCATTTCAGGTATCAGAAGGTCTCCACAGAGCCTTCTCTTCTCCAGGATGAACAGATCCAACTCCTTCAGCCTGTCCTCATAAGAGAGGTGTTCCAGCCCTCTGATCATCTTCATGGGCCTCCTCTGGACCCTGTCCAACTTGTGTTGGGGGCTTAAGATCTGGATGCAGTACTCCCAAGTGCACACTCACAAAAGTGGAGTAGAGGGGCAGAATCGCCTCCTTTGACATGCTGTCCGCACTTCTTTTGATGCAGTACAGGATGCAGTGGGCTTTCTGGTCTGCGAGCGCACACTGACAGCTCATGTCAAGTGCTTCATCAACCAGCACCCCCTTCTTTCTCCCTGTCCCTGTCCTTGCCTTCTGCAGCTTGGGTGCTATGGTTAGAGCCCATGCTATTGAAGACCAAGGCAAAAAAGTCGTTCAGTACCTTGGCCTTCTCTGTATCCTGTCTCACCACATCCCTGGTTGCTTCTGGAGGGTGCCCAGATTTTCTCTGTTCTTCTTTTTGTCACTACCTGATGATAAAAACTTCTTTGGGGTAGAAGTTAACTTGTATCTCGAAGGAAGTTCCATGAGATCAAATCAAATTTCATGATACTTATCTGAACCTGTTTCAAGAAGGCTTTGAGAGAAGGACATATTAAAAGGTAGCTTTTCCTCTTTACTACCATTGGTCCATGGATTTGGACATGCATGTTCTTGTTTGAGCATGTATCTTGTAAAAGAGGCAGAAGTTTATGTTGATAAAGGGGCCACTGCATCAGAATAGTGTTGGTTCTGCTTGTGTGTTCATGTTGCTCTTTGGATTTTTTTTGTTGAAATAGAGTGACTCATTTGCAGCCCACTTTATACATTCTGCTGCCTCTAATCTTTATGAAATATATAATTTTTATAGGTAATGAAGGTTTTGCATCAGGACTTCAGTCTGAGTATTCTGTAGGAGATCCTTGTTAAAGTGTCTTCCCCTTAACTTTTTCTGATCATACTACTTTTATTTTATGCAGGTATGTGTGTTACAAGAAACTTTATCTCAGTGGTGTGCTTTGACTCTTTTGTCTCATGACAGGATGTCCTGAAGTAATACAAAGTATTCAATTTGGATTTTTCACCCATTTGTGTCTTTCCAAAGACAGGATTGTTAAGCGGTGGTTTTTTTTGGTGTTGTGTTTTTTTTTTTTTTTTTTTACTGCACATTTTTCCTTCTTTTCCCTCTGACTCTGGGTTTTTACAAGTTTGTACTTACAAATTATATTGTCTATTTTTTCTATGAGATTTTGGACAAAAGTGCTAATTTTGATAGCTTTTCATTGCCTAGGTAAGGGAGATAAGGCAAGCTTCTAAAACTTTGGTTTTCTTCCAAAAGTTGGTGGTCAACATCTAATCTTCTAGATGGGAGATATGTTATTTCATGAAGGTAAAGACTTAGTACGATTTCTTTCTTGCTGCTGTCTGAGAATAAAGAAAAAAATTTTGCATATTTGATCTTTTTACTTTTATTTTGGAATTTTCGTCTTCTGGTGTGGAAGAGAAGCCTATGTTTTTGTATTTATGCCTGGGTTTTGCCTTTAATTATCTCACTTTTCTTTACTGTAGTATGGAGGTCTTGTACATTCACTATCTTCCAGATCTTCCAGATGTTGGAAACTTTGGAATCTTGGAAACTTGCAGGAAGGTAGAAAGTCATCTGTTTTTAACAGTCCCTGTTGGTTGTTGCATGTTATTCAAAGGGAGAAGTTCTATATAGTTTCAGTTTTTGATACTCTGTTTTGAAATTGTCTTTGAGGTTTAGGTAACTGAAAGTCATACAGCAGTGTATTAACAGCTGATACTTCACTTAGAGAAGAATTCATGCTGTTTAAGCTTCTTACATTCAGCAGCCAAGCAGTTATGTGAAACAGCTGCTGACTATGTAGTAACCTTTTTGTTTGATTGCAGCAGTATCCTTTCTCAAGTTTGAAGATAGTGGTAATCTTTACTGTGCTGGTTGCCTTCTGGAGCTGCTAATGCTGCCAGGTTCTATTGCTTCATTTCTGGGATTGTAAATTTTCAGGCAGAGTGTGTAGAAAACAGTCTCTTGTGTTGGCTCTTCCTGATCTGATTATCGCTGCATTAACCTTTAGAATAGCTATGTGAAGCAAAGTTTGCTGTGCTTTTTTTGCACAAATTTGTATTTCAAGTACATGATATTAGAATACTAATAAATAGTCCTAGTTTTGGTTTATTTTTTTATTGTGTTTTTTTCCTACCCCAGACTGTGTTCCCACAAGAAAATAAGGATTTTATCCAATATTATAAATGTTAAATGTTTTAATTTAAATTGATCCCAAGTAAGTAAGAATATATATAGACTTCAAATCAAACATTGCCCTGCTTAAATTACTTGAAAAGGAGTTCTTGCTTTATTTACTAACCAGGTTGAACTGTTTGCTAAATTTCTATTTTGATATACCAATAATCCCTTCCTACTACCCCCCTTCCCAAAAAAAAGGCATTTGCTGTCCAAAAATTTGGTCCATAAAATACTGTGTGTAATTTAGATTACTGTAATAATGTGTTGTGCACTAGTCCACATTTCAGAATGTTACTTCAACCAGGATAACTGGAAATAGTTCTCTGTATTATGCAACTCAGCTGAATAATGGTCTAGAAAGAAATTATAAATTTGGTGATTTACTTTTATGGTGCAGCAATCTTTGGTGGGAATTTAGGGTGAAATTGTGTATGATTAATGTGCAAGAGAGTGGGGAAAGACTGGAAAAATAAGGCAGGTGATAACATTTATTGTTCAGAAGGTTCTAACTGTTTTGCTGAGAGACATTGGGGATGCTGAATACTGAGGTTTATTGTGAAGATAATGAGTGTACAAAGGCAATAGGATGCTTTTTTTTGGTTCTTACGGATTTCAGCTTGAAGACATGGTGACTAAATCCACCATTTATCTAGTGTGTTTATTCAGTCACTTGCTGGTGTAATGCTGTCAAAATAGAATGCCAAGTCTTGGTGTCTGTTGTGACTTAGATAATAATCCAGGCCTAAATGAAGATTTTTAGGTCCATTCGGGAGGTCAGCTAGTAATTTACAGTTGTATTTTTAGAATAAGTCTGTTTTATAATTTAGTTTGCTATCTTGTAAATGCAGGCTTAGAAACTATTGGTGAGATGCTAAATACTGAGTCTAGTCAAATGTAAAAGAATTTTTCTGGCTGTGAACATTGTTTACTTTTTTTTTCCCGAGTTTAAAAATACTAACAACATGGTACAGGGTCTCTGTCTTATGTACTAAAATATATTGTCACGTGCTTGTGTTACATTTTTATAATCCACACAAAGGCTTTTTTCACAAGCATAAAATAACAAAATGTTTTGTAGTCGTATTTGAAACTTCATTAAAGACAAAATGTATAAAGTGATTATTAACAGTGGAGTGGTTAATATCAGGGTTGCTTGGGGCTCTAATCATCTAGGTGACAGCTTCAGAACAAATAACTTTAAATAGGATTGGTTAAACAAAGCATGCATATTTTGCCTTAATTTGAAAGTAAAGAGCAAAAGAAGAGAGAGTAGGAGAGGGAGTTATGTTAGGCAAACCAAGCTGAATGGAAAATATGAATCCCTGGAGAAGATGGCAACAGTTGTGAGGTAATACTGGCCTTGTGAAAAAGTGAGGGAGGAGGGAAAAATAATTTTGAGCTGTTAATTAGAATTTAAAATTTTAACAGTTATGGGAAACAACTCTCCTTTGCTCCGTGGAGTTAGAGTGGAATACTGAACAACATTTGAGCAACATAGACTGGCAGAGCAGCTAGAATTTCATGTAGTTAGTCATCAGAAAACTGATCCCGCAAGTCAATTCCAGCCTAAGTCATCTTTACAGGGATGAACTAAAACTATGCAATAAAATCTCTGTACTGTATTTGAGGAAAAGGCAGTTGCCACATCTACAAAATCTGGTTGTGGAGTATATGCAGTGCCATCTGCGAGATAGCTGTGTCTAACAGTTTACAGAACGTCTTAGCAGATGAAATTTTTAGATGACCCTGATGAGCTGTCCAAGCTGTGAGTCGCATAGAGACATCAGGCTTCCAAAAGCATTGGTTAGATCTGTTTGCTATCAGTCATACTCGGCTTGCTGTTCAAATGGTGCCTAAGCCCAGGCTCTGTCACATAGTTTCCTCATTTCATAGATAAGAGAGATCCTTTTCCCCTGCTTATGGATCCTGTTAGTACAAGTCCTCTGATAAGGATTCAGCATAGTGATCTTTCTACTGTTCTGTGGAAATACTGTGCTTTGTGCAGTGTGAATAGACAACCTGCTGCCAATCTTACTCAAAACAAGTAGGAGCAATGCAAGCAGCACCTATCAAATCTATGGATAATATGATAAAAGACAAAATTTCCTAATTACATTTTTTGTGGGGCAGGGGGACTGGGTGGGCTGGTTTTGTTGATGGGATGTTTTGTGAAGAGAAAAGTAGAACATTTGGTTTTCTAAAAAAACTATCTACCATTGGACTTGCAACTCTATTTTCTTCAGGCTGAATGAAAGGGTAGAGTATAGCAGTCTAGTTTAGCATCAGAAATGATATCTCCATTTTATGAACTCCTGCCCAAACAACAACAACAACAATCTTATTTTTGATTCTAGACAGAAAAGATCGTGTTCCTTTCAAAGGCTAAAGCTAAATCTGCTTTTGTGAGCCAGCCAGCAGAAGGGCTGAACAGACAAAAATACACAGCTGTAGTAGACTTGCTGCTTTCTTCATATGCGTACTAGTCTTAAGTGACATAGAGGAAGGTGCATTTTGAGCTTTATTTGAGATTGCCTGTGCCGTTACTAAGCTTGCGCGTGCAGCTCAGAGTAGAGTACATCTGAACCTTGCTGGGTGCTGGCGGCAGTTCTCTGCCTGTGGAGCTGTGCTACTGGTTCTGAGATCCTGGCAATTGCTGAGTCCTCCAACAGAAAGAAGGGCAGACATGGGGCAATGGATAGAGAGGAAATTGTGAGGTAATTTTCTTGTAGCCAACCATTCTTTGCTATCCCTAGAGGATTTACTCTATGTGTTTATGCCTTTAAACAAACAAACAAACAAACAAACAACAAAACAAACCTTTAAAGAAAAAAAGAGGTGATTTTGGAAATGACTGTCCTAACTTTCCCAATTTAGTGTGGTATGCCACCTGCTGCAAACAATTCAGGCTTCAGGCTTAAATAATTGATAGAGAATATTGTGGGGCACATATTTTTTATCTTCCTTTTGAAATAACCTGTATGATTCTTAATTAACTTTTAAAATTGACTTTATGATCCTGAATGGAACAGGAAATTTTTGTCTCAAATTGTGTGTTTTATTTTAAGTTTGTAGCAAAATACACATGCCTATGTAGATCAAACTGATTCGTTTCATTCAAGTGTAAACACAGTGTTTTTATTATTTCTAAGTGCTTGAAACCTAAATGTTATTCTAACAGTTTTAAATATCAGAGAAGGTCAAGATTCAAAGTTGGAGACAGCACCTAAGTTAGCTAGTTGGGAAAATAATGGAGTCTTGACTTGCAGATCAATCTCACTGGAGAAACCCAGAAGGCAGATGAGATGAGAGAGATATTTCCATAACCTTTCATTTAATAAGAACAATAAAAATAATCACAATAAACTTTGTCTATTTTTTCCTTTTCTAGATAGTTATTATGAGGGCAGACAATTTATTTCACAACATTTTTTCTACTTTTTTTCTTTTAAACTGTTTGTTCAGATTGTTGTATTGCTGCAGTGAAGAAAGGTGAACTAGCAATCTCAAAATGTTCCTCTTTCAGGGAAAAAATACCTGCCAATTTCCTGCTGCTCTGCTTTTTCTGTATGATTGCAGGAATGCACTGCCTGGAACGCTACAGAAAGCGCGCTGTGGTCACTTAGTCTGAAGCAAAAGTGCTGGGAATTTTGAACTTTGAGGAAGGGTTTAATTTAGCATCTGTGTTGCTGCTTAGGGATAAACAGTAGAAATACAAAATAGCCATCAAATGGTGGCTATCATTACAGCTATTGGGAACTTCTGTTTTGTGGGGGGGTGTGTCTGTGAGTGTAGACAAACTGCATGTGCATACAAACAGGGTATCTTAGAAAGGATATTACTTTGTAATAAAAAGGAGCTAACAGTTTGAGAAATAGCTACTGTTAAAATAAAATAAAATGAACAAACAAAAAATCTGTATGCTGTATTTATTCAAGGCAAGTACTGGCATACCTAAATAGAGTGTGCACCTCAGATAAAGAGCAGCCACATCTCTTACAAGTGTGTTTTCTAAGGTTTCAGGCATTTTTGTGATTACCTAGGAAACTAGTTTTCCTTGTGAGGAAATGATGAAGAATGAAGTTATAAACCCCACTTACAATTAGAAACAGTTATTTTGAAATTATTTTCATAAGGGTTTTTTTCTGGGACAGGAGAGTAGAGTAATAATTCAAGTTAAGTAAGTAGAGTAATAATTCAGTAAGAAAGGACAAGATATTTCTGTTTCCTTTCCCTTCCTTCTTACTTCCTCACCCATGGTCCAGTCTTTCATGCAAAAGGAATTTATGGCACAGCTGACATATTCCTTGGAAACTTTTCACCTTTTTGCTAATAAGAAATGGTTTGCTTAATATTGGTAGAGGAATTATCTATATAATTTTTTAATCAAGGATAAACACTTCAAAGTAGGTAGGTGTCTTCATTTCAGGTGAGTGGATGCTGTATTTAAAGTGGTAGGAAAACCAGTTGCAGCTTGCATTCTTTCATGGCCGCAGGTTTACTGTTTTTGATGGGAAGGTAAAAACATTCTCTGGATTTGAGACTACAGGTTCTCAGGCACTGTGATGTATATTAAGATGAAAAAGTTTTCATGTACAGGCTAGACTATCTCGAAGTGAAGCTGCATGACATTCATTGTGCTGTTGATGGAGACTTGCTGCAAGTATGACAAGTAACAATTTTGACACCTTTAAGTTGCTTTCAGTGATTATTTTTTTTTTTTTTTTAATGCTATGTTCAGTTCTCCTGAAAGTTCTGAAGAGGGAATTAAAAATATTCTCAAACTGCTGTGAATGAAGATGTAAACAGAAATACTCATAGTTGAAAAGAAGATTTGTGGCTCTGCATTTTGCGTAATACTTACAGGAGTGCATAACTGTGCAACCTGTTTTGGATGTGTATTAACCTGCACATTACTCTCATAAACTCTTACCCCTGGCTTCTGAGGTACTATACTGATACAAATGGCACTGACAGAAATAATAAACAGTGTTTATATGGCAACACTATACTGGTAAGCAGTACTTACCAGTGGAATTTATTTATTTGATGTTTAGAAGTTACAAATTAAAAGTTTCTAAAATTTGGATCAGTTAGTTGAATAAACCTCCCCTTTAGTAATGCTGAATGATTCGGTTTTTGAATTAGAGTACCCAGTAATTTCTCTAGAAGGAGAGGGTGTTTGCTTTTCTCTTTCATGAAGTATTACCAAGTGTACGTTTGACTTAATTCTAAGTATTCTAGTATTTTCTAATAAGCAGGATGATTGTGTTGTAGCGTGAGTGTTCCTCCTCCTCCACCCCCCGCAGTGTATTTGTAAATGGGATGTTTTAGTCACATCACAGGACTCAATTCACTCCCGTGGGTTCATTGCAAAGGCAAACAAATCATATGCTTAGACATGAGTCGTGGCTCTTGCCTGTGTCTGAGGAAAATACGACACTGAATCTCACATTTCAGTGAACCTTTCATATAGCACATTGCCTATGTCTAATGTGAAACGTTTTTCTGATGTTCTGGAGATTTTTACCCAATTTACTTATCTTTCTCCTGCCCCCACCCCCCTTTCCCCAGTTCATTATTCTCTAGCAGTTTTTAAAGTAATGTGATACTTCAGGTACCTGCAACAGTGACGTGTGGCTGTGTAAATAGTGTCCCTCTGGCAGCTTGCTCTACTGTTCTGACATAGACAGCTGTTTGGAAGGACTGGGACATCTTAATGGTTGCTGTGAAATTTTTCACAAGTACCATACGTAGATATTCTAGTGGTACAGAAACATAGAATTAGCTTTCAATGCAGTGCCTCTTCTGTATAAGTAATGTTGATCTTCGGAAACTGATGATAAAATAAATGAAATGTACATTTCATTTTTTTTTTCCAAATAAACAAAATGTGAAGTACATTGGTAGCAACAGTAAAACCAGGGAAAATGTGTGCCCACTGCTGAATGAGGTGGGTGCCTTGGTGACAGGATGCAGAGAAGGCAGAGTTACTGAATGGCACCTTTGCTTCAATCTTTGCTGCTAAGAACAGCCTTAGGAATCCCAGACCCTGGAAGTAAGAGACAAAGTCTGGAGGAAGGAAGACTGTCCACTGATCAAGGAGGTTAGAGATCATTTTGGCAAACTGGACACTCACAAATCTGTGAGCCCTAATGGGCTGCACCCACAAGTGCTGAGAGAGCTGACTGATGTTGTTGCTCTACCACTCTCCATAATTTTTGAAAGATCAGGGAGAATGGGAAAGGTGCTTGAGGACTAGAGGAAAACCAGTGTCACACAAGTCTTCAGAAAGGTCAAGGAGGAGGACCCTTCTGTCTTGACAGACCAGTCAGCCTCACCTCCATCCATAGAAAGGTGACGGAGCAGCTCATTCTGGAGGTCATTTCTAAGCACATGGAGGAAAAGAAAGTTACTGGGTGTAGTCAGCATGGATTTACCAAGGGGTAATCCTGTTTAGCTAACCTGGTAGCCTTCTAAGATGGCATGACTGGCTGGGTAGATGAGGGGAGAGCAGTGGATGTTGTCTACCTCAAATTCAGCAAGGCTTTTGACACTGTCTCCAGTACCGTCCTCATAGGGAAGCTCAGGAAGTGTAGGTTAGATCAGTGGACTGATGGGTTGAGAACTGGCTGAATGACAGAGCTCAGAGGGTTAAGATCAGTGGTGCAGAGTCCAGCTGGAGGCCTGTTGCTACTGATGTTCCCCAGGGCTCAGTGCTGGGTCCAGTCTTGTTTACCATCTTCATCAATGACCTAGATGAAGGGTCAGAGTGTACTCTCAGCAAGTTTGCTGATGATATAAAACTGGGAGATGTGTCTGTCACACAAGAAGGCTGTGCTGCCATCCACGGAGACCTGGACAGGCTGGAGAGTTGGGTGGAGTGGAACATAATGAAGTTAGTGAAGGGCAAGTGCAGCATCCTGCACCTGGGGAGGAATAACCCCACACACCAGTACAGGTTAGGGGTTGACCTGCTGGAAAGCAGATCCATGGAGAAGGACCTTGGAATCCTGGTGGACTCCAAATAAGTTATCCAAGGGACAGCAATGTGCCTTTGTGGCCAGGAAGGCTAATGGTATCCTGGCGTGCTATAAGAAACAGAAACATAGAAATGTCTGGGTTGGAAGGGACCTCCAGAGGTCATCTAGTCCAACACCTATGTCGAGAGCAGGGACATCCTCAACTAGAGCAGGTTGCTCAGAGCTCCATCAAGCCCCACCTTGAATGTATCCAGGGATGGGGCCACCTCCCTGGGTAACCTGTTCAGTGCTCCACCACTCTTATGGTAAAGAACTTCCTCCTTATTTCTAATCTAAATGACCATTACCCATCATCCTTTCACTACAGGCCTTTGTAAACAGGCCCCCTCCAATCTTATTGAAAGCTCCCTTCAGGTACTGTGTCATAGTTAGAGGGGCTGGGACCAGTTTATTATTATGTGGTTAGAAGCAAAAACTGTGTATTCTATACTCTCTATGTCATTGCTCACGGGCTGTTAGCAAATCATCGATAGCAGCTGCCCAGGATGCACCTTCACCTCCAGCCAGAGGAGTCCCCTCTGTTAATGGGACCATCGATGCCTTGCCTGTGACTCACAGATAGAGTTTAATGGGCAGTCGAGGACCCACCACCTGACTCACAGAAGGACATCAACCCATTGTGAGGTGCTCTGCCCAGGAGGGAGGAGCCAAGTGTTGCCACCCAGAGGTGGTCTGGGGCTCAGGTCAGCACGAGGGACTCTGCCTCGCTGGATTTCAAGACCTGCATGGACCCTTTGGGATCTGCCGGGACCTGCCTGCAGGTTTCTTCTCCGGAGGACGGGAGTGCCAGACCCTTTTCCATGGGATTGCTGCTTCAGAAGAACCACTGCTTCAGCAGGACCATTTCATCGGGACTGCTACCACCACCCCAGCCGGCAATGTCGGGTTGTATGCGGACTCTGTTTCGGGGTGTTTCTTTGTATTGTTGTATTTCTCTTGTTTTTTGTTTCTGACTTGAGCCTCTCGCTGTTTTGCTTTTCAAACCATTACATACCGGAAGGTGGCTGTTAGGTCTCCCCTGAGCCTTCCCTTCTCTAGACTGAACAATCCCAGCTCCCTCAGGAGAGGTGCTCCAGCCCCCTGATCATCTTTGTGGCCCACCTCTGGACCTGCTCCATCAGGTTGATGTCTTTCCTGTGCTGAGAGCTCCATAGCTGGACACAGTATTCCAGGTGAGGTCTGATCAGAGTATAGTAAGAGCAGTAGAATCACCTCTCTCAATCTGCTGGCCGCACTTCTTTTGATGCAGCCCAGG
>JANHFX010010118.1:149595-167473 GCA_027560015.1 Chloroceryle amazona | reverse complement strand
ACTTGGTGAGTAGGATGTTGTGGGGGACTGTGTCAAAGGCCTTGCAGAAGTCCAGATAGATCACATCCATAGGTTGTTCCTTATCCACTGATGCAGTCACTCTAAAGAGTGTGATCAGTGAGTTGAGGGAAGTTCTCATCACTCTGCTCTGCCCTTGTGAGGCCATATCCAGTTCTGGTCTCCCAAGTTCAAGAGGGACAGGGAAATACTAGAGAGAGTCGAACAAAGAGTTACAAGGATGATGAAACATCATTATGATGACCAGAACATCTCTTACAAGGAAAGGCTGAGAGACCTGGGGCTGTTTAGCCTGTAGAAGAGAAGGCTGAGAGGGAATCTTACCAATGGTTACAAATATCTGAAGGGTGGGTGTTTAGAGGATGCATACAGTCTCTTTTCAGTGGTGCCGAGTGACAGGACAAGGGGCAGTGGGCACAACCTGGAACACAGGAAATTCCACCTCAACAAGAGGAAAAACATCTTTACTGTGGGACTCATGGAGCACTGGAACAGGCTGCCCAGAGAGGTTGTGGAGTCTTCTCTGGAGATTTTCAAAACCCACCTGTATCTGTTCCTGTGCAATCTGCTCTAGGTTATCCTGCTATAGGAGGGAGCTTGGACTAGATGATCTTCAGCAGTCCTTTCCAACCCCTACCATTCTGTAATTCTGAGATTTTGTGAAATGCTTGTCTCATTTGAGAATTGTTACTTTGAGTCTGGTTAAGCTAATAGAGAAATCAAGCAAGGTTTTGAATATATCCTGTGATCATTTACCTTTAAGTAATCAACTCTTTAGATTTCTTGCAGAAAAAAAAGCTGTTCAGGTATAACTTCAGTATTCTGTGTAGGAAAAAATGTGTGTTCACAATGTTTGTTAGCCATCTAAATTGTGCTACTTGCAGAATACAGAAATGGAGTGCTTAAGGTTCCAGTGAATTTGAATACTCCAAGTTGGGTCCCTGAAGTGTATAGTGTAAAAGCCTTTCTAGATATTTCTATTTTCACCTTGTTTGGTGACTGTCTTTTCTCTTGCACAATGTTTAAATTAAGTGAATATTTAAACATCATATCGATGTTATAGTAATTATGTTGCATTAAATTTTCATTTAATGCCTATGCATGTACTTCTGTTTCACTGTAAAATGGAGTTTTATTAGTATTAGCAGTTGATATCTGTGTCTACATTGAAGTTCACCTTTTCCTAACTCAAAAATAAGAAAAGTGTATGTAAAGGATACCTTCAGCACATTTCTGCAAATCACTGGCTTGCAAATATGTCAAGTTTTCTTCTAGAACATCACTGTTGCTGTTCAGTTTTTAGTGTTGGTCCCATGAGTGCTGTGCCAGATTCAGACATACAAGGAGTAGCCCATATCCAAATCATAGTTTAGATAGTTTGACAGCTGTCAAATACAATTTTCTTTTGTGCTACCTCAGTGTTACAATGTATACTGCTCTCCGGGGGAGACAAAAGCTTTCTGTAGATAACCTCATTGCTTGGCTTCTGTTGAGATGGCTGAGTGCTGCTGAACTGTGTCCTGAGTATTACTGTGGCATGTAAGCCTGCACAGTCACTCTTGTCTGCTGTTGAGCTCTTCCAGAATCCTACTGTGGCTGACAGAGCAAAAGTAGTTGAAATTAATGTCTGTGCATATTGTCACCATAGCATCTTTTCCACTCTTCATATCACTGTTGTATCGCCATTATCCTCATTAAATGTCTAATTACTTTAATAGGTTTTCCTGATACCTTTTTTTCCCCAGTTGTGAGGTGTTTGCCTGATGGTTTGGAGATCAGCTGAAAGTCTTACCATGGTCAGAAATGAGCAATTGCCATGACAGAAGCTAGGAGCTGCAGGAGTTACTTAAAAAGAATGAGCAAAGATTTAGATATTAGTACCAGGATATTTCACTGAGAAGGTGTAAGATTAAACTAGGTGGTACTGGAAGCATGGTAGTTCTGCCAGTACTTATCAATGGAGAAGAAACTTTCAGGCATAAAATCTGCATTGAGTCAAATTCTTTCTGTATTTAAGCAATGATAATTTGATGTTTTTGTGTGTGTTGAATATATGGTTGCTTTTATTCTTTTATATTCTTTCAATGATTGTTATTTTGGAGAGAAAATTTAGTTCATTGCTCTGATTGTTCTAAGTCAAAAGTGTTAAATTTGTTTAATTGTTCTTGTTTTAATTAGTTCGTATTATTGTCTTGAAAGGGGCTGACAATATCAGAAAATACTGGAGTCGTTACTACCAAGGATCCCAAGGGGTAATATTTGTATTAGACAGTGCATCCTCTGAAGATGACCTAGAAACTGCTAGAAATGAACTGCATTCTGCTCTCCAGCACCCACAGTTATGTACTTTGCCATTTTTAATACTGGCCAATCATCAAGACAAGCCAGCAGCTCGCTCCGTACAAGAGGTATGTTAAGATGGCAGCTTCTTGCCAGTTTGTATTTATTATCCATACACCTCTAACCGTGTTTTATTTGTTACCCTGACATCCTAGTTAAGGACTGGCCAGATTTACTCTTTGCTATAAGTACACAGACCAAAAACGGTCACAGCCCCTAAGAACTTAATCTAATGCACTCTATACAAGCTTAGATATTCTGGAAAACAGAAAAGTAATTTTTGGATACAAACAGCCCTCTTGCTTTCACCATATTTTGCTTAACAGAGGAAAGACATTTTTAAACTATGCTTATCAAAAGCTGCTGGGACAGTGATTTTTTTTGTTCAGATCGGGTTTTAATTTGCTGTTAGTTTTATCTTGCACTACCCCATTATTCCATCCTTTGCAGATGGTTAAAGCAATAGAAGGCAGCCATGGTTATCTTTCATGTGAAAGATTTTTTTTTTTTCTGAGCTGCTGTGTACTGATATGAGGGCAGAGTTGCAATTCCTGTTCTAAAGTCCTTAATGTTCTGATTTTCTTCTTTAAAGGAGTAATGCCTTTGTCTAATTTGTAGCTATCACATAGTAAACTATATAATTGTTCTAGTCAGTGTACCTTTTAGTCATAAGTTTCTGAAACATTCATCTTCCCTACATTCCTATCATATATCCTCATATATCTTTGAGGAAATGCTGAAATTTACTGACTCTTCATGAGAAGCTTTACTTACTCTTCTGAGGTTGTAGTTGCATCATTCTTTTCATAAATGTCATTTAATGGACTTTTCCTATTAAAGATTGTATGTGAAATCTGCTGTTTGTTCTGTGAGTGGTGGGGTTTTTTTTATTACAGCAGAGTGAAAACTGTTTCAGCATCTTTCTGTGTTGCTGCTTTGTATTTAAACTTGTTGCTTTCTTAGATGCACTTCTTTGTCTAAAATACGATCTTTGAATAATGCTAATTCAATTAATGCAAAACTTACTGATCTGTAGGATAGCTACAATTTGTACAGTATAGCTGTACTTTCAGTACTGCTTTTTTTGCTATTTATAGCTACTTTCTTAGTCAAAAGAAAACAGAAGACAAAAAGCTACACTTAATATGTATCAGGAAATAGAGGTATAAAATGTGACCAAAGTGATGTTTTTAATAGGAGAGGAAGAGAGTAGGTGAGAACTCTGTAAGCTATGCTGTAAAATAATGCATTAAATTGTTGGTTTGTTCTTCCAAGAATCCATACTTAGAAAAAAGAGAAGACAATAAAAAAAGAGGAATTTGGATTTAGTGTATCAAGTTACATAAATAGGTAAACTGATGTGATGCAAGGATAGAATTTCCAAGTGTTAGCTCTCTTGTTCAACTAAAAACAAACTTAGGAAGAAGCAGCGAACATTTAAAGGAAATGTAATATGGATTTTTATATATCAGTTTGTTAATTTTCTCTAGTTTATTGTGCAATGTAAAAGCAAAGCTGTATTCTTAGCTGTCCACTTAAAAAATTACAATATCCCGAGACACAACTGTTTTCATTTTATTTATCCAAGTCTGCCCAAGGTGTTTTGATTGTTTCTTTTTTCATAGAGCAATACAGATGACATTTCCTTTTCACATGATTTAAGTTTTTTTTTTTATTTTATTACTTTTTTCTTTTATAAAATGTCCAAATTTTGTTGAAGGTTAATTGAGGATTTTGACTACAAGTACCATTTAAGAAATGTTCCTTGACTGGTTTCATAAGAGTAGTGAATACAATGCCATTAGTTTGCATTACAGCAAATTATATGTGTAAATCCATTTTGCAGTTGAGTCCCCATGGTTAGACTTTTGGGACTGAATTGAATCTTCTGTGTATTTAGAATTAATATTTCTTCTCTTTTATTGGTTAGTACCCCCATTTTGTCCTCATACGTTGTTATCAATTACTTGATATCTCAGTAGTGGAGTAGATCTCTATATGCTTACAATAGCATTTAATTTTGTTTCTACTGCATGCTCTTTAAAATACGGAATTCTGAATACAAGAATTGTGTTGAAAGTGCATAGCTTATGCATATTTGCAGGAAAAAAAAGGGCTATCAAGAGCTTAGTGTATGTCTTTGAAATTTTTTACTTAACTACTGGAAAATAAAACTGAAAAAAAAAAAGTACAGAACATCACAAAGTTCTTACTTTGTGGAAAAAAAATGATGTGTGATGTTTGTGTATGCAGAGTGGGAGCCTTATTCAGTCAATTTTGCCAATGTTAAAGTGGAAATTTCTTGCTTTCCTAATGTTTTTACTGGACTACTTTCCTCATTATTGAAAAGTGAAAAGAAAGTAAAATGCTGAATCATAAGACCATTCCTTATTTCTAAAAAGAGCATATTTAAGGATTTAACAAAAATAATGAGCATTGAGAACTTTATTAAACATTTTTGCAGAAATCCATTAATAATAGATATTTCCTTGGGTTTTTTATGTGTCAGAAGACAGATGAATCACAGTTTAAATTTAGAGGTATGTATGTGTTCTTTGAGGCAACAAATTACCCTTAGTGAATGGATATGAAAGGACTCCTTGGAGTGTAAGTAAAGAAAATGTCTGAGTTCAGGTGGTATGTAACAGGAATTGTAGAAAAATATTTATCTATAACAAAAGTCCTTCACAAAACTGTACAAGTGCCAAGCAGTTTCTGCAACAGATGTTATATTTATTTTTGGGGAGTGCAGTCACTTCAGTTTTAAAAAAATTTATATTTTATTTTAATGTGTTTCCTTCATGCATTGCTTATGTAGAAATGATATTTTTGAAACTGTAGGCTGTATTAAGCAATGTCCTGAATAGTTCAATTTAATACTAAAATGGTTATTTGTAAGAATAGCCAAATAACTTTTTCTTAATTTATGAGATGCAATTTAACCTAAATAATTTTGTAGGCATGATTGGAGAATATACTTAATATTACTGAAGTGATCAGGAAAAATTACAAGAGAAGCAAAGCTGAAATACTGATCAGTAAATGTAACCCTTTTCTCCTCTGTTTAGTTGCTGGTTGGCTGTTTCCTAGTTTTATTTTAAAATGAAATCAAGAAAGTAAATTTGACATTTAATTCCAGCAACTGTAAATGAAGATGTCATTTTAAATATTGTGCTTCTTACTTCTTTTATGCCAACTTCTATGGTGTCTATTCAACCTTCCCACATAAAAGATATTTGTAAGTTGTTCTGTTTTTCCTGTAATAATAGCACATATTTAAGTATTTTCATATAGCTGCTAAGTGATTTCAACTGAACCATACTGAAGTAATGACTGCATATATTAAACAGACTGTAAAAGTCAAATACAGTTATATTTGTGTTGATAGGTGTGCTGCAAAAATAACCTTATTTTAGATTAAAAATGCAATAATGAAGAATTAATCACATGTAAGTCTGTTCTGACTGACATTTTGGAAACATCCTGAATTAGTAAATAAAAATAGTTAAAACTGAAAAATAAATTTAGTAAATCAGCAGATGGGAAGATGGCGGCATATCAGTTGATGGCTGTTTCTGAAATACAGGGTACAATTCTAAAACAGTGTACCTAGTTATATATATATTTAGTAGGTTTCTTGCTGATGGAATGTGGTTTTGGCACAAAAGTGCTTTTGATTATGACAACTGATTTTGATTAGTCAGATTTCTGTTACAGGCTTAAAATATGACAGAATATTTATAGTGGTAAAAGCACTGTAAATTGCTTTGCAAGGGAACTGCAGCATTGCTGCAATTACCAGATTTCTGGGTTTTATTTTGGAATGTATGCTACTTTGTATAACAATATCAGAAGCTGGATAGTGCAGTGGATTCCTGTGATTTGAATCAGTGTTTCAAACTGAGAGTGTCTTTCCTTCCAGGTCAGAACAATATTTAGGAGTCACAGGTAGGATGTGTTGGAAGCTGTCCATAGCTGCTGTGTTTTAGGAACAGGCTTGCTGAGCAAACAATCATCTGAATCTGTGGAGGACTTCAGAAAGCCATGTAGGACTGCCCAAAGAAGAAACCCAGTTGAACCACGAAGCTTTGCCAGTTCAGTAGTGCAGCAGCTACATGTTTGGCAGTATGTTGATTTGGGGGAGTTTCTTTGATTTTATATTTAAGGCTGTTTTCAGGATTGCAGTTGGACTAAATTTGGACTAGCCCCTTCCAACTGAACTATTGAACTATTCTATTCTAAGATCATATATGTGGAGACATTCATAGAGCATAACCTTTTGGTGGGTTTTCTTTTAGCTATCCAAAAATATAGGCAATTAATACATTTCTTTGGTATGTGTAAAATGCTGACCACTAGTACCAGGGGAAGCCATTGAAAATCCTCTCTAAATTGCTGGTTTTAAAAACAGTAGAACTTTTTAATACAGACTTACTTGTAGATGGCAAATCAAAAGTCTTCTTACTCTATTTTAGGATTATATTAACTTTTAAAACATTGTTGTCAGGGGGAAAAAAAAAATATGTGTAAAGGTTATGTAGTATGCTGATCACAAGTGCTTTTTTTCCTCCAGAAGAAACTCCAGAAGAAAGTCTTTCCCCCTTTCCTTTTCCTTTTCTTTTCTTCAATAGAGCAATATGAAAAATATTTTCAAATTGCAAATAGTATCTTCAAAGCAAGTATGAAAGGTTGAACACATTTTTACATGGATTGTGATGTATTTATCTATTTGAGAATATTTTAAGGCATAAAGGGTTTTGGACCATGGACAGTATTTAATTTGTTTTTCTGCTAGCAGAAAAGTGGAGAGTGATTCTCCTTGTGAAAAGAGACAACTTAGGGGTGAGAGGGCTAATATCTATTACTCTGCCAGTTTCTTCTTTGTTGTTTATGTCTGGAAATAATTTTGTAGATAAATAAGGTCTTCTGGATGCCTCAAGTGCCTTAAAGCTCAATAACCATTGCAGGAGAATGACCATTTTTTTCAGCATCTGCAGAGGCTCTTACTGGTGCTGAAGAGCTGGAGTGCTCCAGAAACTCTAGTCTCTGGGCGTGCTGATGCCTTATGGTCTGAGTTGGGTGCATATAACAAGATTTTATTTTGGTATCTTCATACTATGTAGCCACAGTTAGTGCCTTTTGTAGTTTCTGGTACAAGAGTCAGGGGAGTTTGGCAACTCTTTCAAAGTATCAGTTACAGACGTTTTTACTAACAATCTGAAAAACTGCATTGAACAGTGACATGTGACGAGAGTTAGGTTCAGAGAGTATGCAGAATCTCACCTAACAGATCTGAGCAGCTAATGCCTCCAGCAGCAGGTACTGCAAAAACTTAGTCTCAAACAGAGAGTGAAAATTTGTACCTTCCTGACCCGAGTCAAGCCTCTCAGATTAGTTCACCTATTGAATTCTTAAAGACCAGCTGTTGCAAATCTGTGTGCTTTATGACAGGGGCATCCATAGCAAACTTAAATCAGGGACAGATTTTTGGTTCCTCAAGAAACTGTTTCTGAAATGATTTATTTTTATATTACTGCAGCAAATAGCCAAAATATGTATTCCTACCCTGTTTTGAGATCATAGTAACCTTAATGACCTTAATATTTGCAATCCCCTCACTGCAAATACTTCTTCTTGTCCAAGGTGTATCCCTTGATATTTGAAGATTGTTTTGGAGCTGTACTCCACTATTTTGAGTATTGGCTGCTTTTTTCACAACTGTGGCCTTTGTGGGAAACAGAGGAGTTATTTGTCAGACTTCAGTTATGAACACATTTGCAGAAGCGAAGGACATTATTAAATGATGTTTAGGAAATGCTAGTTTTGCCATATTTAGAACAATGCAGAAATAACTCCTATTTACTCATGTCATAGGAACTCCTGTTCTGATTAAAGAATTTCTTCAGACCTGTTGGGAAGATGATATAGATGTAAAAAGATCCTAAAATAAAATAATGTGAATAAAATACAACATAAAAAGATGAGCCTTGTAAATAAAAATTATCTGTAAGTAGATCTACATGCTAGCTAGATGTGAACTGCAGAACAATTTCATACAGTTGCAAGACTGTGTTCAATGTAAATCTTTAGCAGGTAGTACTTGCTTTAATCATTGCATAGATAGAATGATCACACTAATAGCAAGTTGCATAGTAAATATTTATTACTGCAAGAACCAAGTGACCATATAAAGAAGTTAAAATGAGAAACTGAAAATATCAGAAGAGTCTGGATTTGTGTGTTCTCTTTGAGTCACTGGCATGGAAGAAAATAATGGTGAGCACAGAATAAATTAGGAGGATCTGAAAAGGAATTGTAAAGTCTTTTTAAGGACTTTAAAATAAATCTATGTAGAACAGTTCTGCTTTCTGTGAAAATCCCTTTATAAAAAGG
The DNA here is from genome assembly GCA_027560015.1 of Chloroceryle amazona. Taxonomy (NCBI): domain Eukaryota; kingdom Metazoa; phylum Chordata; class Aves; order Coraciiformes; family Cerylidae; genus Chloroceryle; species Chloroceryle amazona. The sequence goes on along the minus strand of JANHFX010010118.1, from coordinate 158,722 downwards.
TGACACAAAGAATCCAAACAGTAAGCATGCTTTTTCTTTACATGTAAAATTTCACTGAAACAGAAATCAAATAAACAAAGCCATGGCAGATAAAATCCCCAGGATATTTTGATTAGATGGAACGATGAATTGGAATTCTTGATAATTTTTATGTAATGCAGCTTAAAATTAATCTAAATGCTTCATTTAACAAAGAAAAGTATGCCTCAGAGTAATAAATTCCTACTCCTGTTGTTGACAAAGATACAAGTCTGTAAGGAGCTCAGTTGAAAGAAACTCTAGAAACTTTGAATTGGAACTCTAGAAACTTTGAATTGGAATATCCCTCCCAAAGATACAGACCAAAATGTTTAAGTATGCCTGTGAATGTGCACATATTACACAACAGACAGGGATCTGAAGAGCAGGAGTGTAGTAGCTAAGACACAGGAGTGGAAGTACTGTCCACGTATAGCAGTATCACAACATCGGTAACTTGATTTTTAAAGCACTTTTTGTGCCTGCTTGATTTATATGCATATAGATGGATGTGCTTGGGGTGGTTCCTTTAGCAGCAGCACTGATTTACATACTGGCCTCTTTGCCTATCTTGTCCTTCAGGTGTGATGGTCCAACAGTTTGTGTGACTATGTAGTGAACTGGTTTGTGCATAAAAGTTACTTAACTCCCCTTGTTCCTCCTGGTCTTTTGAAACAGACTCAGCTCATAAGGCAATTGGATAAGTGAGTGTACAGGCAGAAAAAAGAACTGGGAGAAATGTGAGAGTGGAGGTGGTAGTGGTGCAGAAAAATGGCGGTATGGAATGCTCAAACCTGGTGATACTTGGAAATTTCTCTCTGCCACCTTTATCACTCAACTTTACTACTTTTTTTTTTCTTTTTTTTTGCATATCCCACTACAGTGAACAGGAGAGGAAGGTTATACAGGAAATTCAGAGAAATATCTTTTCCCTGATACTCTAAGGTTCTGGAGTAGATGTGCAAGTACTTTTACTGGGATTGAGGGAAGGGCATGAAAGAAGCATTTATTTGCTTCTTTGGAAAGTAAATGTCCTTGTTATCCTCCTAATCAAGGAAGAAAAAAAGAAAATGTCATTCAAAAGAAGGACTTTGTTGCTCTTGTAGAGCTAAACATAGTGACTGTGAAGGTAAAGCATAGTCTGGGTAAATAAAAAGTGATTAGAGAAACAGTAATCTGTTTTCATGTCTTAGTGTTTTTCATAAACATTTGTATACTTACAAATGCTTATATAATATTCATTAAAGTCTTTTGGAGTGATAAGAGTGCAGGTTCTTAAGAGTTCTTTTTTGCTTAGCCAAAAGTTGCTTGGTTTTAGTAGTAAATTAAATGAAATCCTAAGGCCTGTTGGATACAAATTTGACTACATGATCATTATGATCCTTTTGGGCCTCTGTGATACTGCTGTTCAGAGGAATTCCTGAGTGCTCAAGAATATGATTATTGTTGGAGACATTTTGCATGAGAAAGATGTATTTCTTTCAGAATAAATAACTATTTTCAAATGGAACAAAATAGTAGCTATAGTAACTGCTTTTCACATAGAACTCTACATTTTCTATAAAAAAAAATAAATCTCAGGATCAGATGAAAAAGAATGGAAGAGTATTTAGTCATGTGTTGGATCAGTTTTGTAAAAACTGCTATTTTGTAAGTGATTTAGGATTTGTTTTCAGATATCCTTCGTGTATTTATTAGAATGAATTCTTGAATGCAAGAATACAAGCTGCTGCTTTTCAAAAGATTAGGGCATAGTGTGTTTTGTTTTGTTTTGTTTTTTGTTTATATATACCATTCATACCCATTTCATATCCATGTAGGCATTTAAAGTTGGAGTTTAATTATGTGCCTCAAAGGCAGAAAATTTTCAGCCCCATCAGTACTGCCTCCATTGTGAAGTAACATAGATTTTATTTCCCAACATCTTGCATAGCTTGCTGGGAACGTGTGCATGCAGAGGTTCTTTAAAGTTGCATCAAATAGAAGCTTGCATATGGCATGATTTTGGTGACTCTACAAATTCAGTGTTTCTGAAGGTGCTTGAGGGGAATTTCTGCTGAGTACAGTCTGTAACATGAGGGAAAGCAGAGCTGAAAAGCCTTGCATCATTGGCCTATCAGAGACTGAAACAGTTTTAGAGTGAGCATAAAATTCCTATGGGAGGGAAGGAACCATGCAACTCTGTTTGTCGAGATGATGGCATAGACGTGAGACTTCACAAAACAGTGACATGTTTTGAAGTGACAGGATAGGGAAAGGATCATCTTTGCATCAGCATTCTGGATGTGTGTTACTGGGACAACAGTGCAGTTCTAAAAAGACCAAGGACGAAAGACCTACTACTATAAAGTGAGATTAAATCCCTGTCCTTTCTTAGTTTTGAATTCTTTTTATTTTTTTTCTCCTGGGATTCCTTCAGTCCATTATGCTTCTGGAAAAATCTTGGATGATGTGTGGGTGTGAGGGAAGCCAAAAATCAAAGGTTGTTCCCAGATTATAAGTTTGAGTGTTGGACAGGATGCTGTAATATTAAAAAAGGGATAATCCAGAGATAATAAGTAATGGAAGGGGACTAGTCACAAATTTCTTGCACTTCTTTCCCTGCCACTTCTCAAGACTTTACTGGCAGTAAGGCAGAACAGAGGAGTAGAGAGCCATCTTGGGTTGAAAGAGAAATGAAGAATGGGAGAAAATTAAGCAAATTCAAAAGTGGTGAAGTGTCCCACAGTTCAGGGAGGGTGAGGATGGAGTACTATCGAGTTATTCCTTAAAGCAGTCCATTGGAGGTAGTCTTCTGCAGGGATATATGCTGAGAATAGTGTCCATTATTTCTTCAGAAATCTCTTCTGTCCTTTTCATAATGACATTTGTATTAAAAAGAGGAAACCAATTTCCCATCCCCTTCTTGAAGTGATTCAGTAGGAGACGCAGACATACATCTAAAGAAACATGAACTATGCACTCGCTAGCATTTGGGAACAGTCATCTTCATAAGACTAGAAGCAGAGTTTTTAATATAATGACACTATTCTAATGATTTCTTCATACTGCAGCATATCATTAGTCATGCTGGCATCTTCCTAAGTGTAAATGTTTTCTCAAAATAGTTTAAATGTTTAGAAAATCTATTACAGCAGTCTGACATGAGACTAACTTGTACTGCTGGAATTTGAACAGCCTGTCACTTTGAGTTAGTCTGGCAAGAATTATTAGTGAAGGATGACACAGATAAACCAGGACAAGTGTTAAAAAAATTTTAAAAGCCAAAACTTGGGGACTTTTTTTTTTTTGATAACATGTTAATGTATTATTCAGATTTATACAGATTGTTCTTATTTTTTTTTCTACTGTTTACAAGAATAGAATACAGTATTAACAGTTTCTGTACAATCCACAGCAATGTATATGCAAAATTTCTCATTATCTTTACTTTCTTGATCTTCTCTGTTGTCCTTGGTTGTTCAGATTCTGCTCAGATGCGGAGTTGAAAGGATCGAAAATGCTGTCTTAAAACTAAAGGGACTATTTGCATGTAGGTCTTTTTAAAACTAAAGAAGGAATTTTGAAGTTCCTTGTTCAAGTATTAAATACACGCTGCAATGCAGCTAGTAAACTGTTAAAAAGCCCAACAACTAAGACCTCAACCTGCATTAATGAATGAGCTTTATTTAAAAGGCTGTTCATCACGTCCACACACATAGGAGGATAATTGGGATTACTGCATGTATTGTTATATATTTGCTACAGTTGCATTATTTATTTAAGATTAAGTTGTCCCATCTGGCTGTCAATACAAGTTTATTATGTAAACTTTTTTCAATATTTTTTCATAATGTATTATCTCACTGCTTGTATTATCATGTTATTTTTTATGTTATGGTGGTAATAAATGCTAAGAAATTATTTACTAAAATTGTATAACACATTTGAGTATTATAAGGATTTCTTTCCTTTGATTTACTATAGCTTTGTTCTCTTGTAGTAAGACTTTTGCAACAGAGTGTATATTAACTAGAAATCTACTACCAAATTTTCTGTTTCAGTTTGGGTACCTTTGTTCCTGTTTCCTAATTATGCCTGTAGACAGGGCTAAGGATAAAGAAAGTAAGAGAGTGAAATTTGGGTTACTCTCTAGGGCAGAAAAATAAAGCTCTTCAGAATTGTAAATGAGCTGATGCTCTGTCACCAATATTGCAGGAAACATGGGGGTCCCTTTAGCTGCAGCAGTGTCTTCATTGCTGGCACGGTCTGTGTTTGTTGTTTTAAAAATACGTAACTTGTATTGAATAAGCAGACTTATCTCTGTGATTTAAAAAAAAGTGCAGTATGTAGGTTAACCTTGTCATATTTCATTCATTCTGGGTAAGTAGAGACTATCCAATGTTTCTTTCAAAAACACGTGTGCACAGAACTTTGTTAGATAGCCAGTACTCTTCGTTGAGTAATTTGTCCTGTTCTGTGTATCAAGATTCATTACTTACACAGATAAAGTTATGTTTTATTTTAAAATATTTTATTTATTTTATTTTGGACTTTTCTGTGGTTTTCACAGTTGTCTTTAAAAAACTGCTGTATGTTCTTAAAAGATGACAAAGGCTACTGAAGTGCTACTGCACATTCTTCAAGTATTGCACGTGCCTACCCATGTCATGTACCAGAAGAGTTCAAACTATGTCATATCAATTGACTACTATTTTTTGTGGAGGTATCATATCTCATGAATTTCAGAATGCATCATTTGTTTAAATTAAAGTCATAATTGAATGGAAATTGATTTTAACTCCATTTGTTTAATATTTAAATATTTATATGATTGAGAGAACATTTCTATTATTTGTCATTCTTATTTCTGTTGCCACTTTTCTTAAGGTAATGTTGAAGTTTATTAAAATCTAACTTGTAGCACTTAAAAATAATCTCCCTGTTAGAAAATCTTCTGAAAAACAAGGTATTCTATTTTAAAGCCAAAATAGAGTGTTGTTAAGGGGAAGAAAAAGCTTAGTATCTTTGTGTTCTGATTTATTATACAGAAGACTGTTTTTTAACAAAAAAGGGCGCTTTTTTTTTTTCCCCCCTTTTTTCCCTCCGCTATTCTCAGTCTCTTTTGATCATTGATCTGGGTGACCCCACGCTCAGGGGTTTTTTCTTCATTTGACATGGACAGATTTTTGAAGTATAGCTCTCCTTTGGGAACCTCGGGCAGTTCCACTTGACTAACCTGTGATCTAATGAGCAGTAATGCAGGGTTACAGTGACCATTTTGTTTGCTTTGAGGGAGGATGGCTAGACAGAGAGTGGGAGAGAGTGGGTGTCTGCAGAGAAAAAAGATGCAGGGTGATCGAACAGTGTGAAAAAGACTTGTTAGCCCACATTAGTGTGCCTGATTTACTTCACAACAGGTCAGGAAAGGCCAAAGGCAGGGTTGTCATTAAATTGCAAAGTTGAAAATCCTGGTATTCAAGAGCATTCAGGTTTCTGAAAGTTGTAAATTACAAACTCTGTGGTTCATCTTGAATTTGCCAAGAAGATATACAGAAGTACCATCTTCTCTAAAACATGAAAGATACAAAATCATGCTGTAAATATAAAAAGAAAGCCCACTTTTTAAAGTACTTTCATGGTTCACTGTTTTACAACGAGGCTCGGTGCAAAAGAAAGGCCAAACACTAACAAGGTCATTGCACTTTCTTTATGAGCCCTGTGGACCCCTTACTTATGTGCCCGTGCTTCTTAGTTTGAGTGTATGCGTGCACATGTATAATATATAATTTTTATTAGTATTGGTTAAATACACATGCAGACCTGCATATGCATATAAATATAAAAATAAAATGCTATCACCACTTGCCTAGAAATGTAGATTTGAGTCTTCTGTAACATATGATATTTTTTTTTTCCTCATCTCCTTCACCGTTTCTCTTGGGCTGAACATTAAACAGTAATCTGCCTGCTGTTGCTCATGAAATGAACACAGTCTTAAATTTACATTTATAAATGCAGAGACCAAAAAATCCCATTGGTTTCATGTTCTTAAGAATTATTTTTACTAATAGGAAATGTTGCTTCTTGACACTTAAATTGGACTTGACAGGCTAATATACTTCATCATCATTGGTTAACATTTCTGAAGTTTGTATTGCTTCTTTGTAATTGCAAAAAGAAAAAAATAGAGCTACCTATTTGTTAATTTACATTTTCTCTTCACTTTCATTCACTCACTTGGCAGTGGCCTAAATCTCCATGGTTTGAAGAGTATAACTACCATGCAGAATATCCTTTTAAGCAGTTGCATTGATAGCCTTTAACTCATACCAAACTCTTGTCATTGCCATTTCTGATCTAGCTGGCTTTAGTAAGTGTAGCCTTTTAGCTATATTATCATTGTGCATTGAAGCAGTAGGTCATAAAACAAATGGGTGGTCTTATGGATAAGGCACTTTTTTCTGTCTGCTACTAGAAGTTTCACTAATTGATTCTTACTCCTGCTGGCTGTCAAAAATCAGTTTTCCACAACTGGCATACAACTGTGTTAACTTTCAGATTGCACCATGTGGCCACAGTTTCTTGTTTTGATCTTTGTGTGACTCATTAGGAGTAGTAAACATACAGAGTTAAACATGTGAGAACATCTGACTGTAACTAAAAGAATTTTTCCTGTTTGAGTTCAGGAACTGTGCTCTCAATTCAGATAATTTCATTGATGTTAAGGGAGTGTCTCTTCTTGGTTACAAGGAAGAGAAGACACTAGAACGTCAGGCTAATCATGTTGAACATTAACCTTTGGGGTTTACTTCCATTGGATTTTTTTATTAATATGTTGTGCCAGATTATTTTTGGTTAATCTTGCTCTTCTTTTGTTAGAAATGAACATATGGTATAGCTTTACCTCCTGATAAACTGTTTACATGAATTGAAACTCAAGTACAGTGCTGCATTTCTCAATGGCTTTCCTATGGTATCCTTTCTGTTTTTACCACATCATAAAATTCACTTATTATTTGAATTGTGATAGAGAATTAGTTTATTTTGAAACAGCATAGTGTCCACAGTAGCTTAGTGGACTCAAAGAGTAGTCTCAAAAAATTTTACCAGGGTACGTTTCCATTTTGTCAATTATTTTAAATGATATATAGGTGGAGCAACTTGGTGGAGATAGATTCTAGGAAACTGCACTTGACTGGCTTTCTCTGTAGCTTTAGGTCATGTTAGTCAATGGAAACTTATTAGGGCATAAAATTCTGGGAAGATGTTTAACAAATCAGAATACTGAATCAAAACACACTTAGGCTTTACTACTATTCTCTTTCCATTGACTTTCTCCGTTAACTAAATAACAGTGTCTATGCAGTATCTATGCACTCTTTATTAGCTCTTCTATTTGATTTAATTATTCAGTTACTCAGTGTGTCTGAATTAAGTCATCTCTGCCAATCTGCTTATTACAAAGCGTTTGGTCAGTTAGAAGAGACTAATATCATCTTGCTGGACTAATATTTGAGGATGTTTGTTTAGGAATCAAGACTCTGAAACAGTATTTCAAAATTGGCTTATAAACAAAAGTCAACCCAAGAATAGATTAATATACCAATACTGCCAGTCACAAGCAGTGGCATAACCATTATTACCCCTCTGAAGAACATGATAATTTTTCACATAGTCTGGTTGGCTTTCTTAAAAGACATTAACAGTTTTTGCAGCTTGGTGTCTGGAAATTCTTTTTAAAAAAAAAAAAAACACAAAAAGTTTGCTGCCATCTAAGTTGGTTTTGCATAAATTTGACAAGATAAAGACATTATCACAAGATAAAGACATTTTTTGATGGTAATGTTGTTGCTTTGTTCAGGAAGACTTCTCATAAAAGAGGAGGCAATCTGGACAAATGCAGGGTTTTGGAAAATTTTCCTTCCATTTTAAGAAAGATCTTCTTGTAAGACAGAGATGTTATCTTTTGATGTAGATACTAAAATGCAACCTAGAAGGTTTTTTTCTATTTATCTCTATGTTGTGATGCGTAACCTGCAGCAAAACTATACCTGCCTGCAGGTTAAGCTACAGTTCCTGCAGGTTACCCACCTTAAAGTCCTTAATGTTGTGAAGTGGTTATGATTTAGTCCACATCATGGATGGGATGTAACCACTAAAGTTTATCTAAAAAGGAGAGACAAAATATAAAAGTAGTTGCTGGTGCTCTTTTACCAAAGAAAGTAACTCTGCCTTCTTACATTTCTCTCAAAACATTATTCTTTAGTCTCTGGTCTATATTTGAGAAATAGACCTCTAAAAATTTTCTAAACTGGGAAGGCAGTAGCTAATATGTTTCATAAAAATGAAGTGTTCTGCTATGCCAGTGGACTCTGACAATTCAGATTTTAGTACCTGTAAAACAGGCTTAAAAAGCTCCCGAGATGCCTACCTGTCCTTTCCTAAGTCATGTGCAATAGGAAAAAATGTTGCTTAACTGAGAATATTAATTCTTTAATGCCACCCTCCCCCCCTGCATATATGAGCAGGTAGCGATGGTAATACTATGTCTGGGAAAGGAAGCAAAAGTGCATGCTTGGATATTCGGTTGTCGGCTCTTGTAGGGAGTGTGCTTTCCAGAAGTTTCTGACATGCTTATTACTTCCAAACCCTCTCCAAACTTTCCAGGCATTTTAAAAGTCTTTTGCTTGTTAGTCACCTTTCACTTACTTGTAGTGTAGAAGGACTGTTTATTGACTGGAGAACTGCCTGTTTTGAAATCAGGAACATTGAATTAAGTTTGTGTTTTCTTACCTGTTAGTTTGTTGACATTTACTTGACAGTATGGTTGAGGTAGGAGATGGCTGTTAGTGACCAGAGTGGGTCAAAACTTAAACAGTCTGCTCTTACAGGTAATAAGGCCCAGGATCTGACTGATTTATTTTTTTTTGTACATGTAGAAGACAGCAGATCTCCAAGCCCCTGACACCTGTGCAGGGAGATGGATGCTTCAGGAGTGGACTGTATTAAAATTGTAGGTCAGCAATGTGGCGTCTCCATTTTTGCTAGGATGTGGCAGAGAAAGAATTTAAAAATCTGTTATATTTGGCAGTGGGGCATGTGAAGACTCCTTATTTTAGTTTGATTC
>JANHFX010010118.1:137484-149251 GCA_027560015.1 Chloroceryle amazona | reverse complement strand
TCTTGTAAAGATGAAGAAAAATAATAATTTCAAATACAGACCTAAAGTTTATGTAAGTGTTTCTGGAATTCTAAACACATTCTTTCACAGATAGAAACAGGGAGTTTCTTAATGTTTGTTATTAAAAAAAAAAAAAGAAAAAGAAAAAGAAAAAAAAAACACACAAGCCACCAAACAAACAAAATAGTGAAAATCTTTAGAATACAACAGGGGAATGTTCAGACTTCACATTTTCTGTACAAATACTTGACGAAAAACTGTTTATATAGCCAAGGCCTTCTATAGATAAGATTAAAAGAGTTTAGAGGATTTGGAATGCAGAATACCTGGATCTACCCACACAGTTGTTTCCAAAAGACCGAAGCATTGTGTTGGATGATGTAACATTATGAAGTATGCCAAAGAAAGTAACACTTAAGGGAAGTCTACACAGAAATAACCCAAAATATCTATCAAGGAATGGCTCTTCTACAGTAGCTCTCTGGGAGGATGTTAAGAGTGCCTTTTTTAGTCCATTTTCAAAGTGGATTAAGCTAAACCACAGAAAAGCTTTTAGTAAGAATGTTCATGAGGGAGTTTGGATAGAAGAGCTGTAGTACTTTCATATTTTCACAATCCCTCCCCCACATAGACAACCCTTTACAACAGTTTTTGTCCATTTCTAGGAGATTTTTCTTTTTGTGTATGTGACAGCACATAGATTTCAAAAACCTTTTAACAGTATGTATGAAGTAAAAAAGCGACAGATGAAGGTCCTCAACAATTATATGAATGTAACTTAATGTTAGGTATGACCAGTTAAATATGCTATATGAACATTGATTATAATTTTCTATCTCATACCTGATAGCAGAATACAAAGAAATAAATTCAACCTTGTATAACTTTTGAGATCATAAAAATCCTATATTTTTGGCACAGAGGAGGCAAAACTTTTTCAAATAAACCAGGTGGAAAGCCAGGTTGTGGAATCTTTCAGCCTTCATGACTGAATCTGAGTAACAAAGGAAAACACATATTGTAAACATGGTCAGAAACAGTAGTCTAATATATTTTAGCACCAGCCTAAGAAAAGTTTCACTGCATGTTTAATCCTCAGAAAGAATATGATGCTCAGCAATGTCTCTTCAGAACTGAAACTTGGAACAGAATGCAACTCAATTTATCATCCTTGTTGCTACAATCTCAGCTTCCAATATTAAAAAAACAAGTCTTGTAAGTGCTTCAAAAATCCAGTTTCACCAGAGAGGCCTTGTTAGGTAGATATTTTATTCTATTGTATCATTTTGTTTGTTCACAATAAGATTAGAATGATTTATAGTAAAACTCCCATATTTAAAAGCTTTCAACAGCACATACCATACTAAGGTTTAAAATGTGATTCACAAAGAGAAGATAACATAACCCATTATGAATCCTTTTTTAAAAAGTGGGTTAAATGCATTCTTCTTTATGTGAAGGAATTGTTAATCCAGCAGCCCATTCACGTGCTGTTGTCATGCTTTTTCCTGTGTCAGATGGGGTATTTCTACCTCTTCAGCAGCAAAGAGCTCATGTGCCATGAGTATGTGTTTGGCACAAGCAGAAAGTATTGTAGAGTTTCCCAATGGGACAAAGTGCCTTTATAGTATTACTTAGATTCTCAGCTCCTTGGGAAAAGTACCTACCGTAGCCTATATGTTGTGAACTTTTGCAAAATATTGGTGTGTCAGAAATGGGGAAAACCTGCAGATTCTGGTGTTTGCAGCCTGCGACCTGCCCTCACCCAAGAACGCAGCAGCTCCCATGGGGGCCCTGCAGCTTGCCAAATACAGTGCAGGAAGCAGGGTCTGTCAGGCTTACCCCTGTGGAAACCCCTGTGCTGCAGAGAGCCAACAGTTGTTCTTGCCTGCTTTTTATGTGGTAAAATATTTATCCACCACTTTTGTTTGAAAAGTATTTCTGCAAAATGTATCCCTGTATATAAGAGACAGCTGTAGGACAAGAATGGCTATTAAAGACTGAGAAATAGTCAAAGAGTAAAGCTTAGTAAAGCCAAAACAGTAAAAAAATTTGATCCTGCTCCTCCAGTGGTTTAGTCTGCACGTATTATCTGAATGTGATGAAGTTCATAGTCAAAACAACATCGGCAACTATAATACATTAAAAATGCTTTTTGTCTGTTTTGTTCTTGAAAGACCAAACTTTTCTCTTACTGTGTTTGTGACTTTGCTTCAAGGACATAGGGCTAGACTTTACGGTTTGTTTAGCTATGAAGGGAAGACAGACTAGGGGGGTGGTAAGGGGAGCTTAGTTTTGGAATGTAAATACATGTAGAGCTCTTCTCCTTTTGTTTAGCATCTCTTTAAACTAAGACAAAAAAAATCAGTGAATGAATGAATAGCAGCATGGTGAAATACCAAAATGTTTGAGTTAAAATTTTTGGATGTTTGAAATCCTATTTGGATCCTTTTCCCAGATCGCAGTGCATTCATATGCACTCAGCAGGAAACTTCATGGAGATGCACATTTGGGCAGAAGGTCTTTGGCGGTGCCTTTTTCTTAACTTGTGCCTTTTCTTCTTTTGAAGAAAGTAATGGCTTAAGTCTGACTGAAGAACAATCTTTTTTGTATGTTCCTTATAAGAATTTACTTATGGTTCACAGATTTTACCCACCATCTATGTCTGCAGTCTTTTGGATTTAAACCAGCATATATCCCTCTGCAGACAACAGGAAACGCCAAATTAAAGACTTAATGACATACTGCTGAAAGAAGACAAAAGGTGACAAATTATAAAACAGCCAGCTAAACTTTTAAAGAAAATGATGAAAAAAAAATCCCGCATTCAAACAACTTGAAAAGGATAAGGATATTTTTACACTTGCAGACATGTTAATAGAAACTAGACTGAATCATGATGAATATAAACTTAAGCATTTAAAAGGAACTAATGGGCTTCAAAAATAGTCATTTCCTAGAACAATGAAATCAGACTTCTGAGCTTAAAAAAAAAAAAAAAAAGTGAGTACTTTGATGTGTTTTAAACTTGTTGTTATTGTTGTCTGAACCACACACTCCATTTCTGTAATTGTGAAGCCACTGAACATGTGACTTCTACCCTTTAAAAATTATTAACCTCTGTTGCTGATGCAAGTGCCATTAGTTGCATTTCCTTTTTCTGCAGTTGTGCCCTGGCTGTGTTCTCCAGTGTCGCAGCCTCTGGTGTGATTTACAATGATTGAAGCATCCTTTGATCTCCTGTTGAGTTCTGGAAAAATGGTGGAAGAAGAGGGAGATGAGTGAAAAAGAGAAGGAAGGGGGAAGTATACAGATGAATAAGCAAGGTAGCAGACCTTTCCTTTCCCATCCTGGTGGTCTTGATCCCCTAATTTATTTAACCATTTTAGTATTTATATTCTTTGACGGTAAACTTTTTATGTTTTACTATCCCTAATGCCATAAACTTAATTTGGACTATAGCAATTAGTAACATGACAGGATGTGTTGCTGCTGGTTAGGAAATGGCCAGAATGTGAATAATAGTTCAACTGGTAGTTTTCAGAACAGTTGTGTGGCATTTACATTACATACTGTTCCCAGTTTACCCTAAAGATTCACACTTAAAGGGTTACCTGCTCAGTTGCTTACTGATACAAGCCTGAAATCGGATCAGAGGGAATCTGTCAGTAACCTCACTGTAAACAGTCATCATGCTGGGACAGTGGTGAATATATTTTCTATATTCCTGTCACTGCCACCACAATATTTAAAAATACACAGTGCCCATTTGATGGATAAATGTTGTTAATGCATTGTGGATTTTTAATTTTTTTACACTTTGGAAAAAAGAGGAGTGATTGCTTGGGGATTCCTAGTGGAATCAAATTGCGTGTTTAGAAAGTGAGCTCTGTATTCAGACTCTACTTCTCATGAAAAGAAGAGTTTTATTTGGAACATTTGCAGGCCTATGTGAAGTGTAGTATTCATCTAACTCCATTTATGACAATAAATTCCATTGCTCACCTACTACTCAAACATCTTCATCCTCTGTGTATGCCTCTATACTCAAAAGAAACTCACCACATATATACATTTGCTTAAAATATACATAACTCAGTCATCTGTCGGTGTGCATAGAATAGTCTGACCAGATTTTTCTCCTTTTCAGATATTGTCTGCATCCATCTGTTATTTGTGTTGCTACATGTGCATTGTAAGCTCTGGGGCTGAACTTCTGGTTTACATGTGCAGCATCTTTGCAGTGGGTATAGGTCAACAGCTGCTCCTTGGGCAATGCAGTAAAACAAAATAATGAACTAGTGTGCATGTGTCAGATGAGCTGCTGTCATTGTGAATGTGCAGCACAGAGAAACATTGTGGGATGAGTGGAATAGAGAACCACCAAGTTGTTTTATTTGGAATTGATAATATGAGAGGCCAATTTTATTTATTTGGTTTAAAGCTGGACCGAAACATTTACCACATCTTTTCCCATATGGAAAAAAAATTGCCATTGCAGAAGAACTGTTTTTTCACTGCTTCAGCCATTAGAAACATGCTTGAATTTTGTTGGACTAGCTTTTATAAAGTGTAAAAATCCATTTGATGTTTGTCTTTTAATGCAGCACTCTTCAAAATGTTTTTAAGACAAAGTGCTAACTAGTCTTTTTTAATAAAGACAAAAAGACATGGATAGTCAGACTCAAAGTATAGTCATTACTTGATGGTCTGTGCTCTCGAGGGTGTTATCCAGACAACTTTTGGAGAAGGGAACAGCCACACTATATTTATGTGTACCGTAGGAGAAATACAGATTTGTGAACTCTCTTGAGCTAGATCTGAGTTGTAAATGTCTGTCCAGAATATCATACAGTGGGGCCCCAGTCTCTAGTGGGGCTTATAAATTCTTCAATGATAAAAATGATAAAGAGAATCTTCTTGAAGAGATCATTTAGCATCAGAGTGTTGCCTTTTTTTTTGGAAATATATATATACACACTCTCAGCTATTCAGTTATTAGCAGTTCATCCAAAAGTTTTATTCTAATACTTACAGAACCATTAATTCCTCATTTGAAATAGAGGAAATGTTCAAATTGATAAAAGTACTCCAAATTTACTTTGCAAAACTTGAAAAGCAAAGATTATTAAAAAAAAATTAAAAAAAATACTGTTTCTCTTACTCATATGAGAAAAAAATATTAATCAGAATGTTCCTTAGTGATTTGCAGCATCTGGTAGAAATGGAGAAGCAGTGAAAGCCTGGAATATGCTCATCTTGTGGAAGAATGATTAACTATGAATAGTATTTAGCAAATTAATTTTAAGTTTTAAAATGTAGGCTCTCTTCTTGTATATTTCTGCCAGAAAGCAAAAACGATCAAGAAAAAAATCAGTAAGCTTAGGGAGATCTGCCACTAGCTAAAATGAAGAAAATTCCCTGGTGATAGCTACCTTCTCACAGCAACAGAGAGAGGGCCACTAATCCCTCAAGATAGAGACAATGAATGCCATCAGGGTATGAGGTGGTTGGTTGGCATAGAGAGGAAGAAAGGGAAAAGAGATTCAGAGAAAGAATAGAAGGATTAGGGCTGCTTCTTCTTTAGGACTTTCCACCTTTCCATTTGTGGTTGGAGGAAGATGAGAGCCAGCTGTTGGCTCACCTGGGCTTTTCAGGAGCATCTGCCTCCAATAATTAAAATTCATGGGTGTGGAGAACATCTTTTTGTTACATTTAAGCACTAGCAGATAGAAATAGATTATAAATTCTGCTAAAAAACAAGCAAGAGCTAGACCCAAAGCTAATTTTATATTAAAGGAAAGTATCTGCTTTCTGGGCAAGTTCAGGTACAATATTCCACATACCAGCATAAAATTAGCTCTCTTTACAGCCATAGTTTCTCTTGATGCAGATATTATTTTAAACTTAGTTTAGAATCTGTGGAGAGTGCATGGTGGTTAGTCCTAAAAACTGTCTTGTGTTTATGCCCAGAAGCTGGCTGCCCACTGTGTTACAGCTATGACTTCAAAAGCCAGATGGGGAAACAGTGGTTTTACTCCTGTGCCACTTCAGCCTTGAGAAAATTACTAGTAATCATGGTGGCTTTCTTCTTTATTACTGAGAATGTTAGCTATTCCAGAAATTAATCAAGACCCTTGATTAAATTTGTGCAGGCTATCAAACTATCATCAAATGGCATCAACTTATAGTAAGATATGGTGAGAATTCTCTTCTGCAGTGGAAATCCCTACAGGCATCAAAGGAATGGTGCCGTGGAGAACAGAGCTGCCACTGACAACACTCCATCCCTGCAGATGTGAGGAGGAAGAGGATCTGCGGGATTAGGGGAGTGGAGAATACACTGTGTACAGCCTGAAAACTCTGCCCTGCTTTGCAATCCTAGGTTACTCAATATGGGTAGAAGGTGGTAGAAACTAGAAATGTTTCATAAAATTGTTTAGGCAAAAAGTGAAAGCAAAAGATGAAAAAACCCAAAAGTTGAACTGTGTTTGCTGTAATTGAGAAAGCAGTCATAGTTCAGCCTACATACAAAAGGTCTTGTAACTTCTCAAAAATGCTTAAATAAATAAATAAAATTCCATGATCTCAAGACCAGCCCCATGAAAGCTGTCAAATGTGTTTTGAATTAATGTTTTTAATGGTCAATTTGCCATGTATTTTTGATGTCATTGAAACAACTCTCTTGTGGTTCACTGGACATTTTAAAGTGGTTTATCACTGTTATCTTGGCTAACACCACTATTCTGCATTGAGCCAGTGGGACTCTACACCACTCCACTGAAGTTTTCTAACCACTGAAATGCAACATTACACAAAACCTAGCCAACATCCGTTGCTTATGCTACTCGGTTCTTGAAACAGAGAATGGAGTTTCTCACCTATCTTGTCAGATTTTCTAGGCCATAAGGTGGGTTTTTGCCTGGTTTTGTTTTGGATTTTTTTTTTTTTTCTCATAGTGTTGGTCCTGTGGCAACCTAAATACAGCAAAGTGAAAAACAAAACAAAGCAAACAACCCCTCCCTCCTGAAAAAAAAACGACTTGCACTTATTTTTGTTAACTAGCAAAGTCAAGGTCTTTATTTTAAACTTAAGAACTGTATTATTTTACCACTCGGAAGCACGTACCTAGCTTTTCACCAGGTTGCTTGGTCTACTGTATGAGCCTTACTGCCTCTCCTTACAGTACCTTTTCCTTGTGATGGCCTGCTCATCGGGATGTTCAGTTTAACTGCTCCCTGACTGCTGCTTCCTGAAATTTGCCACCTAGGCAGCAAGAAGCATGAAGCAGCCAGTTACTTGGCTGGTATCTTCTTCCTCTCTTTCCTCCCAGATGATATGTTTTCCTCTTGTGTTTTCATTTTTATTATGTTTGTGCAGCACTTACCAAAACATTTCCAAACAACGTTATGTGTCAAGAATAATCAAAGCCATGGTGCTTAAACTGCTTTACAAAGGTTTGGGTTTCCTCAGTGTTCTGAAGTGTATTTCAAAAACTATTAGGTCTGCTTTTAGGAAAGAGATCCTTTGGAGTCTCAACAGGTTTTTTTATTCCAGACAAAGAAATTTCAACAAAAGCAAGTTGTCTATTGAGTAATTTAAGTAGTTCTGGGAAATGACAATCTAGATTAATTTTTTTGGAGTCCGACTTTGCTGTGAAATCATCTGAAAGATACTGTTACTGCAACAGTAATTAAATATGTAGTGTAATACTCCTCAGACAAATGGTGAATTTTATAGGCAGTTTGTATTATTGTCATGACTCTTCCAGGACACAGGTTTCAATCAGGGCTTAAGGGGGGGGGAAGTCTTTTCATGTGTAGTATGTATGTTTTGCTGAAATCATTTGCAAATAATGGCATCTGTTAGCTATTGGTATCCTTGCTTAATAGGCAAGTTTAAAATAACTGCTTATACTTATGTGCTTCTGATTCTTTCTTTTGCAAAACAGATGAACCTCTGTATTCCAAGAATTGTTCCAAATCATATTTTCTGGCAGTGCTCTTACTTTTAGGCATTGTATGAATTAAAATATGCTTTCCAGCTCTTGCTTAAGTTGTTCAGAAAAAAAGTCTCTATAGAATTAACATGCATAGAGTTTTTGCAATCCTTTTTTTTTTTTTTTTTGAGCAATGCTAAATTTGCTTGAGCAACATCTCTTGTTTTGACTAGTGGAGGATCTAAAAATACACTACTGTATTGACTGCACTAATTACATTTCAGTTCTAGCCACTACCATCTGGATCTCTCTGTTTCTGGTTACATTTTCATTGCACAGATTGCACACCAGTGATTAGCACCCTGAGCGGGTGTTCCAAATTTTGTTCTGGGTGTTAGCAGCAGCTCTCCAGAGACACATGCAGGTTGCTGTGTCCTTCATCTTCCTCTGTGGATACTGTGTTTCAGTCAGGGGGTCCTCAGGCCATCAGGGATGTGGAGGAAGTGGAGTGGGGCCCAGTGGCAAGCTGCCAGGGTGGCCAGGGGACACCTTCTTATCAAGAGAGGCTACAAGGGACCTGGTCTTCTCTAGTCTCTTGAAGAGAAGGGTAAAACACAGAATAGTTGCTTACTGAGAAGCAGTTAGAAAGATAATGACATCAAACTCTTCTTGATAGAGTTGGGTGATGTGATGAGTAATAGCCAGAAGTTGTGGTGTGGGTGGCTCAGGCTGGACATTAGGAAGGAAATCTCCAGGAGGTCATGGCAGCGCTCATGAAGATAAAGCCACAGCTGGCTTGCCTGGTGATGGTGTTAGTCAAGTCTCCTGCCTGAAGTTATTCTAAATGAGCTCCAGAGGTCCTGTTTAGGCAAAGATTCTGCTAAAGGCAGCCGCTCTGCCAGGCCAAGGGTTTCAGCCTTTGTAAAAAGCCATTACATAAATTAAACTTTTATCTCAACCTTTTCAACTCATGCATCATTTAAATTAATAATTTTACATGCCTTACTACAGTATATAGCAGATGAGTGGTACAGTTTAACTGTGACAAACTGCAGGCCAAGGGGTATGCCACCTGAGAGAAGCCAGCTGAAGCTATCAAGCTGAGTTCGGGTTGAAGGCTCTCCTGAGCTTGGGTGAAAGGTTCTGTCCATAGGCAGCAGTGCTAGCATGATGTCTTAGGGTCACCCTTGGCAATGCTTTATGCTTCTTTCTCTGTTCTTTCTACTGTTTCTAAGGTCATAGTCAGTCTTTTCTATCTTTTCACCATTAGCAGAATGTCTTGGGAGGTATCTTGTGGATAAAACACTGAAACTATAGAGAAAATGGGATAGTATGACTGTGTCCTCAGGGGTGAAAAGCAGATGTCTTTTATTTATGTGCCTAATAAGGAGTAAGCTAGCATTGCCTCTGTAAAGTCTATAGAAAGCTTTCAAAATATAGGTGTTTAAATTGTCACAGGATTTGTTGTAGAAAATATCCAAAAAAGCAGTATTTTAAGATGGAGGCCAGTGAAAAGTGGAGTCCCTCGAGGGTCTGTACTGGGGCCTGTCTTGTTTAACATTTTTATCATTGACATAGACAGCGGGATCGAGTGCACCATCAGCAAGTTCACAGATGACACGAAGCTGAGTGGTGCTGTTGACACACCAGAGGGACGGGATGTCATCCAGAGGGACCTGGACAAGCTGGAGAGGTGGGCCCAGGTGAACCTCATAAGGTTCAATGAGAGCAAGTGCAGGGTCCTGCACCTGGGCCAGAACAATCCCCACTATCAATACAGGCTGGGGGAGGAGGTTATAGAGAGCAGCCCTGCAGAAAAGGACTTGGGGATGCTGGTGGACGAGAAGCTAGATATGAGCACACAGTGCATGCTTGCAGCCCAGAAAGCCAATCCCATCCTGGGCTGCATCAAAAGAAGTGTGGCCAGCAGATTGAGAGAGGCGATTCTGCTGCTCTACTATACTCTGGTCAGACCTCACCTAGAGTACTGTCTCCAGCTCTGGAGCTCTCAGTACAGGAAGGACATTGACCTGATGGAGCAGGTCCAGAGGAGGGCCAAGAAAATGATCAGATGGCTGGAACACCTCTTCTGCAAAGAGAGACTGAGTGAGCTGGTGTTGTTCAGCCTGGAGAAGAGGAGGCTCCGTCGAGACCTAACAGCCACCTTCCAGTACCTGAAGGGGGCCTACAGGAGAGCTGGGAGGGGCCTGTGTACAAAGGGCTTGTAGTGACGGGATGAGAGGCAATGGTTTTAAACCACAAAAGAGTAGATTTAAATTGAATGTTAGAAAAAAGTTCTTTACCATGAGGGTGGTGGAGCACTTGAAACAGGTTGCCCAGGGAGGTAATTGAGGCCCCATCCCTGGAGACACTCAAGGTTGGGCTTGACAGAACTCTGAGCACCCTGCTCTAGTTGAGGATGTCCCTGCTTACTGCAGGGAGCTCTGACTAGATGACCTTTAGAGGTCCCTTTCATTCTGTGATTCTATGATTCTTTGATCTGAGTCCTTGTCTGTGTACTGTCAATCGGAATGTGCATTGTTCTGAAACTCTCTAAGGCATTTGAAGACTAAATGAGTAGTGTATGTTAAATATCACTTGATAGAAGTGTTATTTAGAGTCTGCAGCTATAACCAACACTTTGCTGGGGTGGAGATCTGAAAGCTAAGCACTGTGGCCAAAAACGGTTGTACAAGCCAGTTCTGGAAGGGAGGAGTTGGAGGGAGGGAGAAAATAAATAGAGTGAAAGAAGAGGAACTTGATTAACATCCTAGGTAGTACTATGGCTGAGCGGAGACTTGAAGCCTAGTTGCTTGGATACAAATATTTTGAAAAAATTCAGATTCTTAATTGTATTTCTCTTCTTTCCATTCCATTTTGTTCTCAAACACACAAAAATTGAATTGAAGAGGTACCCGTTATAGGTTGTCATACCAGAGACAACTGGAGTTACCTCTGGGACTGCACTGCTTCTTCCTTCATGAATTTTAGGCAGAGGGCTCTCTGGATCTTTTCACGCATCTTGCTCCCTGTACTTCAGACTTTAACTGAAATAGTAATGTAGTATTGGAACATGTCAGTCTTTTAATGTATTTGCTTGTCATCTTTGAGGTAAAGAAACTGCTGTTCATTTTTCAGGAATTTGCACAGGTAGACTGTCAGCTGCAACCACAAAGCTAATGGCCATCTAATTATTGGGGATTCAAATGAGAGATTGAATCTAAAGCCAGAATTAAAGAGCTTAATGCAAAAGTTTGGACAAAGACAACAGAAAAGAAGGCTGTGGTGTCACAATTGGTGCTATCTCTCTAGTCATTGAGTATTTTAATTTTTCTCCTTTTCCAAGATGGCTCTGATTCAGCCAACTTCACAGTACTTTCATATACATAGACCCTGATGTATGAAAATTATCTTATAAATCATAAGAACTGCATTTATAAGGAGAACTGTACAGTATATGGATTGCTGTTACAGTCACGGTATGGTCTTCTCTGACTGGAGAAGTTATGCAAATCATTTAACCAGCAAAGTAATATGACAGTTTTCTGGTTCTCGGACTTTACAACTTTCAAATTCTGTTTTCTGAAAAATACAATTTTAAGTATTCTGGGAACTTTCAATGAGTGACTGAAAGCACTTGAGAATACAGTATGTATAGTCTAGATATTGTGATTAGGAATGGAAGGGAGAGTTGACTTGATATGCTCAGGATCATCAATCAGGGACTCTCTATGTTAGCCAGTTAACAAAAATTTGTCGAATGATGGAAAAATTTGCCAAAGCCCATTGGGTTATAGTGTGACTGATTTTGTGTTTGTTTGTTTGGGT
>JANHFX010010118.1:123558-137384 GCA_027560015.1 Chloroceryle amazona | reverse complement strand
ATTGTTCTGTTCTGCTAAGGAGAACAGAAATAAAAATAGAATTTGGGGCAGAGACAGCAGCACATTCTAGCAGCAAGCATACTCATTTCTTTCTGAAAGATAATACTATCTGTCAACATAAAGAGTTTCGAATGCTGCTGTTTCACTTCCTTACATTCAAACTGAAAAGATCGAAATTGTCTTCTAGGGGACTGTGAGACAGAAATCATTCTTTCTATCCAGGTTGCTGTAAGAATGGAAAAGGTTATCAAGACTAACAAGACAATAAAGAAGAAATGTGGTGTAAAGGGGAAACCTCAAAAGAGATGTGGGTAGAAGCAATATTCACAATGCAGATTTGACATAGCCTATCAAAGAACTTCAGCAGACTGGCAGGAAAAATTAGTTTAGTATAATGAGCTGCATTCTTCACCATGTAGATGTCAGGAAATAAAACAAATAAAACACTCCTCTGATGCACCATTTTAAACATTACCACTCTAAAAGGAAGCCCCTGTGAAAATTTTCAGGCCTATTCAGAAATTTCAGGCTAATTCAGGCTAAGTTTCAGAAAGGCAAACTTCCAGCTCTTCAAGGAGTTAATTAACAGAACACCCTGGAAAATGATCTTAAAGGAAAAGGGAGAAGAGCAAAGCTGGCAGATCTTCAAAGACACTTTCCACAGAACACAAGAGCTCTCAATCCCTAAACGGAGGAAATCGAGCAGGAAAGAGAAAAGACCAGCATGGCTGAGTCAGGAAGTTCTGGTCAAGCTAAAAAGGAAGAGCGAGCTGCACAGACATTGGAAACAGGGACAGGTATCCTGGGAAGAGTACAGAGATGCTGCCCGATTGTGTAGGCATGAGGTCAGGAAGGCCAAGGCATGGTTGGAGCTGAACTTGGCAAGGGACCCAAAAAATAACAAGAAGGTCTTCTACAGGTACACCAGTGAAAAAAGGAAGGTGAAAGAAAGCATACCCATCATTGAAGAACAAGAACAGGCAGCTAGTAGCAACAGATGAAGAGAAGACTGAGGTTCTCAGACTTTTTTTTCCTCAGTCTTTACTGGCAACCTCTCTCCCACCACCTCCCAAGTAAAAAAACTACAAGGCAGGAATCAAAGTGGTGAAGTCAATCCCACTGTATGTGAAAAAAATAAAATAAAATCAGGTTCATGACCTCCTGGGAAACCTGAACACACATAAGTCAATGGGACCTGATGAGATGCATCCCAGAGTTCTGAGTGAACTGGCAGATGTAGTAACCAAGCCACTCTCCATAATATTTGAGAAGTCCTGGCAGTAAGGTGAAGTCCCTAGAAATTGGAAGAAGGGACATGTTACACCTATATTGAAAAAGGGTGGAAAGGAGGACCCTGGGAACTACTGACCTGTCAGCCTCAGATCTGTGCCTGAGAAGATCATGGAGCAGATTCTCCTAGGAGGCCTGATAAGGCACATGGAGGGCAGGGAGGTGATCAAGGACAGCCAACATGGCTTCACTAAGGGGAAATCCTACCTGACAAACCTAGTGGCTTTCTACGATAGAGTGACTGCATCGTTGGATAAGGGATAGCCTGTGGATGTGATCTATCTGGACTTCTGCATGGCCTTTGACACTGTCCCCCACAACATCCTACTCACCAAGTCGGATAGATATAGATTTGATGGGTGGACTGTTCAGTGGATAAGGAATTGTCTGGATGGCCACAGCCAGAGGGTAGTGGTCAATGGCTTGAAGTCCAGATGGAAAGCAGTGACAAGTGGTGTCCCTCAGGGGTCCTTACTGGGGCCTGTCTTGTTTAACACTTTTATCAGTGACATAGACAGTGGGATCGAGTGCACCTTCAGCAAGTTTGTGGATGACACCAAGCTGAGTGGTGCTGTCAATACAACAGAGGGATGGGATGTCATCCAGAGGGACCTGGACAAGCTGGAGAGGTGAGCCCAGGTGAACCTCCTGAGGTTCAACAAGAGCAAGTGCAAGGTTCTACACCTGGGCTGGAACAATCCCCACTATCAGTACAGGCTGGGGGAGGAGGTAATAGAGAGCAGCCCTACAGAAAGGGACTTGGGGTGCTGGTAGATGAGAAGCTGGACATGAGCAGACAGGGTGTGCTTGCAGCCCAGAAGGCCAATCGCATCCTGGGCTGCAGCTAAAGAAGTGTGGCCAGCAGATCAAGAGAGGTGATTCTGCTACTCTACTCTGCTCTGGGCAGACCTCACCTGTAGTACTGCGTCCAGCTCTGGAGCCCTCAGCACAGGAAGGACATGGACCTGATGGAGCTGGTCCAGAGGAGGGCCATGAAGGTGATCAGGGGGCTGGAGCACCTCTCCTATGAGGACAGGCTGAGGGAGCTGGGATTGTTCAGCCTGGAGAAGAGGAGGCTCAGGGGCGACCTAACAGCCACCTTCCAGTACCTGAAGCGAGCTTATAAAAAGACTGGAGAGGGCCTGTTTACGAAGGCCTGGAGTGAAAGGACAAGGGGTAATGGTTTCAAATTAGAAAGGAGTGAATTTAGATTATAAATAAGGAGGAAGTTCTTTACCATGAGAGTGGTGGAGCACTGGAACAGGTTGCCCAGGGAGGCAGTTGAGGCCCCTTCCCTGGAGACATTCAAGGTGGGGCTTGACAGAGCTCTAAGCAACCTGCTCTAGTTGAGGATGTCCCTGCTCTCAGCAGGGGGGTTGGACTAGATGACCTCTGGAGGTCCTTTCAAACCCAGACATTTCTATGTTTCTACTAGAGTGAGATATGAAAAATTCACAAACTATTCTAGTGATGCATGGGTTGAAAAGGTTGATGGAGAAAGTTTCGGTTACACACTGGATTTACTAAGCCATCTTGATGTAATTTTTTCCTCAAGCCCTGTCCTTAGCCACTTTTCCTTCATTCCCATGCAGAAAATTTGCATACCCAATGCTGTACTAACACTGCTGTTGAAGGTGGAAGGTGAAGGTATTTTTCCTGTAAACAGAATCACTGCATTCTTTGATGCACCCCCCTCTCTTTTTTGGAGAGAGGTATTTATTTGTTCCTTAGTGGCTCTGTGATCTATTTTACAGTGCAGCCATACTGTGCTGTCACACAGGAAGGGTGGTGGGAACTTCTTCCAGTCACTCTCTTGCAGAAACTGGCAAGTGGGGTACTTCCTGAGAGGTGAAAACTTAAGCTGTTTCTGCTTCCACGTTGCTAGTTGTTTTCTATCCCATTATACCACCTGTTTGCCATCAATACTGTATTAATATCTAATATAATTATTCCTGCCCCCCCCCCAATTATTTTCCATGAGATAATAAAGACTAAAACTTGTTTTTTCTTTTTTCTTTTTCTTCTTTTTTTTTTTTCTTCATTTTTATAGGTCTGGTTTTTGTGTTTATTCATTGGGTCAAAGCAGATTCTTTTAAAGAGGGATCAAAACCAGTTTGTCAGTGATAGCATGAGGTTTATGACCTGCTCCGTGGGGCATAATTAAACATGGAATTCAGCCCCTTTTTGCAGAATAACGTTGACACATCTGGTTTAAACAGTTTTAATGCAGTGTGGAGATAAGTAGAAATTTATTTGCACAGTAGATTAGCTTCAGATGAGGTATAGGATCCCCTCAAATTCAGGTTCACATAAAAGGTACACCAGTGGGACAGCTGCCCAAGAAAAGTGCATAGTCATTTAACGAATATGTGAAAATAAATGGTAGGCCTGCAGTGCAATAAAATAAGAAAGAAAAAAAAACAAAGATATTGTCAGAACCCTAGAAGAAAATGTAGGGCAATCACCCAGAAAAGAAGGACCGGTGATGAATTCTTTTACAAAATTCCTATTCTTTCCCTGCTTTCTTTGCTAGAGCACCTCTGATCAAGTTTCATTCCATGTTCCCCTTCAATATGTTCATGTTTTTACAGATATAGCACGTTCTATGACACCCACTAAAGTTATCTGCTGTGAAATTCAATTGTTTAAATACTTTGTCCTTTTGTTACCCTTTTCTATTGGATTGCCAATACATACTGCTTTCTCATCAGATACTGATAGTCCCTTTAGTAAACTTTACTAGTCTGTAAAATGGTGATGAACACAATATGACTTGTAAGTAGTAAAGTACAAAGTAGTTGTTTCAGCACTTTGCTCTTAAATAGAAAAATACAGTCCATGTCTGTTTAATATTCACTTGGCCATCCCAGTGTTTAAGGTATCTTGCTGGTAGTTACCTCTGAATATTCAGGCATATTATTACTGCATACATTTTAGAAAAATAATTTTACTCATTTTAAAAGGCAATTAATATGTGGAATAGAGGTATAATAATGTATGTGTAAATTAGGGTCATATTTGTGAAGTCCTTATGAAGTCTTAATAAGAAATTTATTTATTTGCATTAAAAAGCAGAAGACCTAGTCTGAACTTCTGACTGCTGGGAGTTAGCAGACTGGTGTAAATAAAGGATAGCACATCATCATTCAGATTAATTTCTATGTAAATTATTTCTAGTTCACAATTTACTGTTTAATAATGTTCAGTTTTATGCTTTCTCAGAATAGACTGGTTGAGAATCTGAGAAATCTGATACTAAGATGGTATGTTGTAGAATCTTTGAAGCGTGTCTATGTATGTCTCACATTTTGCACAGACTGCAGAAATACAGTTGTTCTTGACCAGTCTATGTGGGGAAGTTGAAATGATACAAAATACACTGAATGAACACAAGTATTTTTAAATTCGGTTGGAAGTATGTACAGTTTAAGTCATTGTAGGTGGTCTCAGTAAAGCCATTTCAGATGCCAAAAAGTGGTAGTGTTTTCATTCCCTTGTCTTATATGTACATTGTCATGGTTCAAGTTAAACTATATCCAAAATAATTGGAACATGAGGAAGTTGATTACTAGAAAAGTTAATTGAACCTGCCTCCTGCTGTAAACCTTTTACCCTCTAGAGAGGGCACATTTTGGTTTTGGTTTGGTTTGGTTTGTTGTTGTTGGTTTGTTTTTTTTTTTTGAAAAAAGGTAATAAAGTGAAGCAAAGTATAAAAGTGTTGTTTGGCCATGTAATTAAGAAACTGACGTCTTTTTATGCTAATACATTTGGGTTGTCTATTCTTGAAACACCTGATTTGTTAGGAAACATTACCATTTCCACAAGTATTTCTAAGTCCTAAATATTTTCAAAAAAATTTGCATTGTGGTATTTTGTCAGTGCATTACTCACCAGTTAAACTCTCTAAACTGCTGTCACTTGGCATTGGAGAGGGCTTCCATTTTTTTTTCTATCAGCAAAAATGTCTGTAAATTATATTATTGCTTGGTAGAGCGTAAAGAATAAATACTAGAAATCCAGATGATTTAAGAGAACATAAATGGAAAGACTTGAAGCTCATTTTGTTTTTCCTTGGAAAAAGAAGCCTCAGTAATTTACAAACATAGAAAGTTTGAAATTACCTTCACTCACAATGTTTGTTTAGGTGTGGTAACCCTTTTGTATTGTTGTTGTAGTTTCCTCTCAATCAGCACAATTCTAATTGTCCCCCCTGGACACTGTGGAGATTTAAAGGCTTGCTTGCTGCAGTGAACCTTTATGATTTTGAGGTTAGGCATGCTGCCACTGAGTCTAGCATCATTTTAACTGCCAATGGTAATGAGCTGTTGAGTTTTTCAGATTAGAAGAAAACCAGCTTGAATATATTGGAATATTACACTAATATACATAAATGCTAATAAATTTAATAATGTTCCTGTAACCAAAGCAATCTACCCAAAACCAGTTTTTGTAAACTCAGCTGACTGAGGTTACTCATTCTGTGCATAAACATTTAAACTTTAAGTACTAGCAGAAAATAGCTAATGTGCTGGATACTTCCTATTGTTTATAGTTATCAAAGGATCAATATTAAAATGTTTCTGTGATGCAGTGGATTAAAACACTCTATGATGATATTCCCCAAGCCTAATTTGCAACATTATTTGTTTACTTTTCTAAATTCCTAAACATCTGTAGAATCAATTATTACAAAAGAAATATACTCATGTGAACCCAACCGGCCTTTTTAAAAAAGACAAAAAATAAAAACAAAAATAAAACCAGAATCCAATTATAATTATTTCATTAAAGATTTTAAAGATCAACATTCTTCTAAATTTATTTTCCATGTGATTCCACAGCTATTCAGATACAGGTCTTCTTATAAAACAAAAATGATGATAAGAGTTAAAGTGATCTGATGGTTGAGTTATTGGGAAATTTAGGGTATTGATAGATTTTCTTCTTTAGGACATTCAGGAATCATTATGCTATCATCCTCTTATTCCAAACAAGAGCAAAGGTGGAATGTGAAACTAGAGCCCTTTGCTTCCTCCTCTTTTACTCTGTGCATGCTGCTGCAGCAGCAGCTAAGCTACATGGCCTATGTAAATGCTGTGGCTGTGTCCTCAAAACAGAGGTTTGATCGCCTGCCCACAAGGCCTGAGCTTGCATGGGGGGTGTGACTTGACAAAAGTGACAAAGACAAAAAAAAAAAAAAGACAAAAAGCTGAGGAGTGATTATGCATTTTGTTCACAGGTGGGAACTCTGCTTCAGAAAGGAGTCTTTCTAAAGCAACAGCAAAATCCTCCCTTGTAATGGCTCAGAGGCATGCTGATGCCTCCTGCTAACGCTCAAGTTTCTGCTGACTGTCTAGACAGTTTCCATTTGGTAAATCTGCTTTTGTTTCTTATGATGCTCTGTGTCTGCAAAGACCATGCTTATCTCTCACAAGAACACGCTGTGTGGCTTGATTAAGTCAAAGTGATCAAAAACTCTAGAGGCAAGATTTCCCTATAACGTTTGTCTCGAGTCCTTAGTCGTATGCCTTTGGCAAGTTGTTCATCATTCTTCAAGTTAGGAATAAAGGTTTTGATTTAAATAGGAAGATCAGACATTGCACAGCTCCTACCATTTGCAAGATTTTTGCTTGTTCTGAGAGGAAAAAATGGCACTGTTGGAAGCTCTTAAACTATTATTTCTCAAGATAGTAGAACTTCAACGTTTCCACTGTGTGTACATTTACCTTCATAGAGCCTGAGTTATGTTAATGATTGGAAAAAAACAACACAAAGCCCCACAGGAAAAAAAACAAAACAAACAAAAAACAAAACAACCCCAACAACACACCCCAACCCCCCCTCCAAAAATCCCACAATATGAATTATTCTTGGCAGATATCTCTTGAATATGATAATAAAGTAAATACCAGCAGTTCAACAAAATATAATTCTGTATTGGAGATAGGAGAAAATTTTGAAATATTAATGCCTTGTGAAACAAAAGGTTTTGCTTTAGCTGCTACAGACTCTTAACTTCATTGTCCTAAAATTCTGGCCTCATAGGACTCATGATAGAGATACTGATTATAACTTCTTTTAGGAATGGTACTGTTACTTTTCCTTTGAAAGGTAAATTTTTGACAATAGCAGATAAATCTTCATGGCTCTGTTTCCTGGTACAAAGAGAAAAAAGAGGATTTGTTACAGCAAAAATGATCCATCTTTCTACTGTCTTCAACTTGAAAATATAATTGCAACAGCCAAAATGAAAATGGAGCCATGTCAGGTTTTGTGTGGAACGGTCGCAATGTTACTCCACAAAATATTGATTACTGGTCCTGAACTGCAATGACATACCCAGCAGTGGGAGTGCTTCTCTTTATTTTCTGAGTGAAGTAAATGTGCTGGTGTAGTCTACTGATGAAGACAGTTTAAAGTAACCTTTTCTTTCAGTTGAATTGTACTGGTGCTTGTACAATTAGCTACTTTATTTTGCTCAAGTGAATGTGTGTGTGGAGAATGACAGTTGAAACATCTATAGCACGGTAACTTTATATGCTACTACAGCTGTTAAGAAAGAAGGTATCTGATTCCCTTTGGATGCATTTATATCTGAGATCTGAAGAAGGAAGACACTTGTAACTATATCAAGTGCTGTATAAGAGCTGGGATATGCCACGTTCAAGCATTATCACCTTGCATCCTTCAAATATTTTGTTATTCTTTCCATGATATCTTGGATCTAGATAAAATAAAATCACTTGTACAAATATAAAGTCCGTGGTCCTGTTTTGGATCATTCATAGTAATTTTCCTTTTTTAATTCTGAAAGGAATGTTATTCCTATTTTAATATGTTTGAATTCTTACATACGTTTTAACCATAATTCATGTAATTATACCTGAAATGCTTCAAATATCTTTTTCTTTCTTACTGTGCACTACAGTTTGCTGTGATTAGAATAACTAAGATGATTTTTGAAACTTACTCAGTCTCTTTGGTCACCTATATTGGTACTGCATAGAAATATATATATTTGGATCAGATTACTTTCATGTTGCGATAGAAATGTCTAAATGTGAGTAGATGTGGAACAACACTGTGCCACCCTGTGTCTTTGAACTTTATGGTCAGTGTTGTTTCCAGAGCAGATGGTGGCAAGGTTTTGGGACATGATGAGCTGGAGCAGTGGCTGCTTTGGTGATCTGAAGGTGTAAAATAATGTGTAGCAGAGACTTGCAGTACTGCCACATGAAATTCAATGTCTCATTTTTACTAGTCACTTCTTTGGTTCACTCCGTTGCTTCAGTTGCTTGAGTCAGGAAGACTTCCCTCCAGTTGAGCTCTGCTCAGATTATGTTTGCTTAAGTACAGTGAGGGCATCAGTTAGATGGAAGGTCTGCAGAGACACTCTTGGTGGGTAGGGGGTTCACTGGTGACAAGAAATATATTACAGCTGCAATGTCATGTTATCCCTCCCTCTTAACTTTTGAAAGTGAAATCGTGAACAGAGAGGAGGAAGCTGCCTCTTGTGCTCTTACACCAGAATGGCTTTACAAGATTACTGGCATGCTGCTCTGAAATTGGTTTGAGTCATGCAACATACAGCACCTGGGTTTATCTACAAAGAGGAAAATGTATCAAATGGGCGAGTAGTAACAGGTTTCCCCAACACATGAAAACGAAGGGTGATTTCAGACAAAACTTGTTTACTTACTTGGATCTCAGCTGGTGGTGTAAGTACTGCTCTGTGACATGCTCCTCTTGTGTTTCACAGACAGACGGCTCTTAAGGCTTTGTCAGTGTCTCAGTGGTTGTTTGCCTTTTTTGTTCAAAAAATCATGGAAAAAATATCTTTATTTGGGGAAAATACATTCTGATCAATTATAAAACTCCAACTGCAGCCTAGTGCCTGGATGCTGATAAGCAACGTATATGAAACCGCACTATTCTCTCTCTTAAGGATCGTATGAGTACCAAGGCATGCAGCAAAGGATTAAACAGACATGCAAGTAAATCTCTCCCATGAAAAGGATACTTATATGTGTTATATTGTCTATGACCTGTAGCCCAAGACACTTTTATGAACTGCTTATCCACTGCCATCCCAACCCTACTCCCCTGCCTGGTACCAGCACTCATTATAAATCATCAGTAGTTCTCTCTATTAATATCTTCCTGCTCTAGTTGCATTCTACTTTATTATAATCCTTAAATTAATTTTAGGAGAAAGATTTTTTGGAAAGACTTTTTATTTTTTTTTTTTTGCTGGGTTTTGCCTTTAGGTTATTCTTAGTCAAAGTGATTACCTTTATTTTAAGGATAGTCAGGGTAAGAGAATTGCTGCAAGAGCCATCTGTCTGGACTTATTAAACGACCGAGAGGGTGTCTGTCTGGGTGATCTGCATTTAAATTGTATCATCTTATCCTCATTATCTTTTTGTGTAATTGTCTGGGGATTTTTCTGAAGGATTCCTTTAGCATAAATCACAATGTATGATTTCTGATACCTCATTTTTGTCTCTGTGGCTTAAACCAGAAATATATTAAATTTGGTCCTTAAGAGTCCTCTTGCGTCATTCTTTTTTGCGCCTTTATGAATTAAATCCCTTTCTCCCTCTCCTCTTTTTTTCCATCCCTGTATTATTTGCCCACTGGAAAGAGCTGAAACTTACAAGGAATGTGCGTTCCTCAGGTTTTCAGAGTGTATTTGTGTTAACATATTAATGTGGGTTTTCTCATATAATCTAATGATGGTGGCATTTTTAATCAGTTTTGAAGGACCATTCTGAAACAGCCTGTGAAATGTGAAAAAGGCTCCAAAAGGAACTGTCTGACGAGGTCTGAGATACTCATTAACAAACATCCATAAATTCATAATTGCAGACTGGCTTCCTTGTTTACCATTTTTCTTTCATAATGACAATGAGACATGACAGCTAGTCCCAGGGGATTGCTGTGCTTCTCAGCTGGTTGATGTCACTGTGCCTTTAGACCTGAGTCTTACAGAGCAACCAAGGAACTCACTGATCTCCTGCAAATGTGCTACCTGTCATGTCTTATTGTCTTAAAACAGACATGCCTGATTACCGAAATGGAGAAATATTTGTGCATAACGGTTTAAACTCATCTTTAAAAGGCTGCCTCCCCTCTGTAACAGATCCAAAATTGAGACATGGTTTAAATTAAGAACATAGAAAAACTGTTCCTGTTTTAATTATTTTGTTTATGAATATGCATTTCTTTATGTTGGTGTTGGGAAAAAACTAAACTGTGATGTTCACATATACTGTACTTCCACTCATAACAGAAGTCTTCTTATTACATGTTTCATACTTATTTCTACTCAAAATTCTACTGCTTAGTCTGTAATTTTTCAATGTGAAGTGAAAACCCAATTCCAGACTTTCTCAAGTTCAACCAATTTGCTGTAGAAATTGGTCAGAATTTCATATCCTGGTAAATTCAATTACTTTTCTGGCCTTTTTATTAGCATGCTTTCATACATTTATTATAATTTTTAAGTAAATGCAGTTTGTGTGTTACAAATTCTTTGGACTGATCTGGACGTCCCCAGATACTTCTCAGTTGGCTGCTATATTCTGGATTCTGGACTGATTTTTAAACTGGTGTGTGGATCTGCTCAACTGTGTCACTTCAAATCTAATTGTCAATTTTGGACTTAAGAGAGCAAGGAGAATTTCTCCCCAAAGGTTTGGCTATGTTCATCATTCAGCCTTAAAATTGTTAAGCTTGCAAACAATTTTGAATTTGATTACTCTTCTGCAGGCCCGTGTCCTCCAGACAAAATTAATAACAAAAATGCTTTTGATTTTTTTCTGGGAACAGGATCAGGCTCTCGTTCAATGTTCTTGTCTTTCCAGAATTGTCCCAGAATTTCTATTGCTAGTCTATTTCCAATGATACATTGGCCTTTGGGACACATGGCTGTTTAGTCTACCAGTATGTGAAGAGCAGGTATAGCCACCTACCTCAGAGGATCCCAGCTGTGCCAGGCTTCCCCCATGAAGTGGTGTGGACGCCCTGGCCAGCCCATCTGTGGAAGTGCAGCTGGAGGCTTCTAATGCTAGAAAGGGATCAAAATTTCTTGTGTACAAAGCTGGCTTCAGCTTGATCAGGGATACCCCTCACATCCCTACCCGCCTTGTGATCCAAGTTGAGAACACCAGGCACATCCATTCTTACAGAGGCTTGTCTATCACTGACTCCTTTCAATCAAGGTGTGTTTGCAAATTCTGCAAGTATCTGGTATATATATTTTTTCTCCCCAAATATTAAATTCTGGGTCACTGAACTAGAAGTGAAAGCCCCAAAACCTTGTCACTGGGACAAGAAAAAGTAGCTTGGACTAATTTCTGAATATTTACATTTATTACTAATTTAGTACTTAGTAAATTATCAGTAATTAATAAGACAATACATAGCAGTCATCTTGGTTTGACACCTCACAAATTTCAGCCACTGTTGTTAAGGGAAGACAACAACTTTTGTCTGAAAAAGTGACAGTGTGAGCTTTTCAGCCCCGTGTTAATTTCATGAAGCTGTCTTCTAATACCAGATGATGTAATTTGAGAAAGACACAAAATATCTCTATAATTACCAGTTTCATAAAGTACTTGAAAATGGTAAGAGGAAGTATATTGAAAATCTCTAAAAATAAATAGTTTGTAAAGTCGTAATCATTTACTTTTGGAGACAGTATTATTACACGTTAAGAGTAGTCTGTCACTTTCAATGTTTAGTACATATGTCATTTGAAAAAAACAAACCCATAAGAGCTGTATTAATGACAGGTTTTATTTCTGTCATTCTAATAGATGTAAAGTTGTGAAAATCAGGAAGTAATTGATAAACTTTTTTTAAAGTTTATTTAATCCTGAAAACATTTTTTTAAAAGAAAACCTAATTTTTGAAGACATAGATCTACTTGTATTTTGTGAAAACAAGGCGGAAGAATCAATAGCTAAGCTCTTATTTTGACCACCCCACTAGTTCTTGTTTTACTTTTTCTTTATTTTTTTTATTTTTTTTTTTACCTTTAGATTCTATTGCTGGTTACACTGGAAAACTACTAAAGACTGTAATTTTCCAGATAATGTTCTTAACTTCTTGGCATATGTTCCTTCCTTCAAGCCCCTCAGGATAATCCACAGTTCCACAAAAACATGAGTCAAATACATTACAAATTTCCCTCAGAGAATCAACATCTTTTCCAGCTGTTTGGATAAGTCTGTGTAAAACCTGACCAGACCTCTCATCTCCCATTATGGTTTGGGCTTTTATTTTTTGACTTTGATTTGTTCAATGTTATAATTTCTAAAGTGAGCCAATAATTTCAGTGTCTTTGGTTTTCTTTACAATACTTTACACTGGACAATAAAATGATGTATTGTCCAAAGAAGATTGCATTGTTTTAAACTATTTCTCTTCACTAGTGCAAAATTCCTTACCCACGTCAACATACCCCCTTTTAAAATCCTCCCTAGGCAGTTCCATATATTATTCATAGATTAAAATATCTCAACCATATTCCTAAATAGACTTCTACTTCTTTTCATTGTTTTCATATAGATGCACAGCAATTATGGGGGCCACGTGAAGCTCTTGGTAGATGTTCTATTTCAAATATAGTTTTGGCAACTGGCTAAGTTGCTTTATGTATTAAAAAAAAAAAAAAAAAAGGCATTTGTGACCATTCCAGTTAATTCCTTGTCTGTTTTGTCTGGCAAGGTAGTATAAATCTAGTTGTAACAGCTTTAAAGATTGGCAAGTTACCTAGTAAGCAGCCTAAGGTGGGAATTGGACCTCAAGTTTTCCATCTAAATTAGGAAAAATAAGCTTAAGCCTCAGCCTGTCTAACCAGGACCATTTATTTTCTTCTAACCTTTAATAAACCTTCACTGACTATGGAGAAAGAATTATGTTAAGAGAATCCAGAGTTGGACCAGTTAATATCCATGAGCAATATGATCTCCTGCTCTATTTTTCGTTTGCAAGAGGAAGAAAGCAAAGGAGGTTATGACAATAGTTAATGCTATGTCCCAAATATCACAGTGTATTAGTTCATACTTTTAAAGTGCTCTGTTAAATATGATAGCCAGCAATCAGGAAACTGTTGGTCACTTGAGTTGCCCATGTCTCTCTCAATGGAGGTGCTAACTGTATGGTTTTGTGCACAATGACGGATGTTAACTGCGGGTTCCTCCTGAAGATGAGGTCTAACACAGTAACGGCTCTTTGATGTTATTCCTCTGGTTTTCAGCAACCTGGGGGCAGATTGGTAGCTATAGAATGTGGTGGTGTTCTGCTGACAGCCCCGCTGAGGATCGCTGGCTCAACTCTGAAGACCCTGAACCATCCCGCTGGCGCTGGGTCACTGTGGGTACATGCCAGTGTGCATCAGCCTTTCCTTTCCCTCTTCTCCTCCTTTCTCTCTTCTCCTCCTCCTCCCTGTCTCTGGCTGCTGGCCCTCTTTCCCTCCAGCTCGGTATAGGGAGCTTGCCCTGCACCCCTAGCTCACCCTCTGCTCTCCC